>JASDQU011375162.1:0-27211 GCA_032191745.1 Picea mariana | reverse complement strand
TGTTACTGATTCATCCTAGTCATTAGGGAATTTCCCCTAAAACATAATTAGAAACTCCACTAAGAAGAAGTCAATGATTCCTTCCTATTAGGTTTTCTCCCTCTATTTTCTAGCTTGCTTGTTGGGTATGTATAATCATCATTGCCATCTTTCTTGCCTATTGTCATCGAACAAAGAAATTTTTTAATTTCTAGCTTGTTTTTACATTTTTCACCTTTTTAGGATTTTGCACATGACTATACTCAGTCATAGTCATGGGTGCCCACAAATTCTCTTCAGGAAACCCATAGGCTCATGTTACTTGCTTTAAAACAATATGTAAGTAGCATTGTTTTTGTCTTGTAGCAAGCAATGGACAACATATCTTGTAGATGGAAATTTGCTACAATCATAGAATTTGCTTTTACAAATTTGGGTTTTTTGCAAAATTAAAAGTTTTGAGACTCAACCCAAGGGAATTGACATTGAATACTTATTTTCCATTTCTTAGGTGTTTCCCATTGTTTTCATTTTACCTATAATGAAAAATAAAAATTGAATATTGAAAAATACAAAATACTTTATTTTGGTTCATTTGGGAATCTCTTAAGTAGTTTGATGCATGTTGGAGGTGATTGAATTTAAAAGAGAAGATGATATTTCTTTCATTAGCATGCTCTCATGAAAATAAAAAAGAATTGATTACATTCGTTTGAACTATATTTTTTGAAAAGTTGCATTGCATTCAAGATTTGAAAAGGTTTGTTTGGTTTTTGTACTTTTTATAATTTTTTTGAAATCAAGCATCTTTTTCAAGTTATAAGTGGTGTCTCCATTTACAAGTTTTTTTTTTATCCTTTTCATTTGAGAACATCTTATTTTTCTCACTTCTCCAACACTTTGAGTAAAAATAGCCATTAAAAACAACACTTAATAAAACAAATTGTACTTGTTTTTATTTTATACAAAGCCCACAATAGTCTAGGACTTTGGGGCCTTGGCGTAAGGTTTGGAGAGTCAACTCTCCAAGGCCACAAAATTGAAACTAGAACTTCTAAAGAGTGAAAAAATCATTAATAACGAAAAGTACTTATCGAGAAAGTGCACCCCACACGTGCATCAAGAACGAGGTCAAGATAAGAAATTTTAGAGATTGCCCCCTCTTGCTTATTTGGTGGGCTATGAATGATAGGGAACTTTAGTAGAACTTGCAAGTTCTTGTGGGGACATCTATGTACTAGAGTTTTGGTACAAGAAAAAGCCTTGTATTTCCTACCTATACATAGGCACTTGACCCAAAACTGGTTTTCCCAACTACCAATTGTGAATTGGTAGCCATAGTTGTTTTTCCTAAGTTTCACAAAGGTGACTACAAGTGGGAAGTGCTTGCAATACATGAGATAGATGTGTAACATCTACTTCATATCCCCTGGAGGGTGCCTGTATTCATATGGGTACTTGCACCTTAGTTGATTGTTGCATGAGGGTTATCATAATTGTATCTTGCACCTTTTCTAGTTCGTCCTAGACCATCATCATCCCAATATGAATTTTAGAAGTCTCTTTTCAATTCTTTACTAGTTGGACTCGAGACTTAATCAACCTGGGATAGCTTTTGGAAGAGTGTGTTTTCTTAGCTGAATCTTAGAGAGTTTTTTATAGGCATGTGCTGATTGTGATTTTTTGACCCCATAGAAATCCTTATAGATTTTCTGATTCTTTAATCATAAGTTATGGGTGATGTTATTGTAGGTAGAAACCAAGGGACCCCTTCACAAGGGGAGCCTTATTTGTTTCCATTGTTTGGAAATGTTGGTGACCCTATGATTGGTACTTTAAATCTTCTCAGGTTCACTGTGGGATTGTCGGTTTGGTTGTTTTCCACTCCGAATGTCCAAAATGATCCCAATGCTTCCCAATTAAAAACCTCATGTTAAGAGCATTAAAAATTTGGACTTCTTACTTTCTTCACAAGTTAAATAATTTCTTCCTTCTTCTACCTCATCTGGAGAAAGTGTTCCCCTAATTTAGCTAGTACCTAGAAGACTAATAAGAATAAGAAATGGAAGGACAAGAAGAAAAATAAAAGACAAGAGGGCAAGCCACCGTCCAATGCTAGTCAAAAGGGGGAAAGAAACAGGTCCATCTGAGTCATGCAGGGGGAAATTTACTAGCCAATGAAAGTGATGTTGGGGGGAATTTATACTATTGAGAAACCTAGACAAATAGGATGAAAATATAAGTTTCCTTGTAATATTTGCAAGGGAGACCATCTTACTCATATATTCCTTTCCATTATATAGATACAGAGAGTATGGTCCTTTCCTCTGTTGATGTTTCTCCAGTTAGCAATATCAGGAAAACATTCTCCCAGATTGGTCATGTTGATTTGACCAAGGGAAATGGCTCATTCACTCACGGAGCTTTGCTAGTGGTGAATGGCCCAGGAATACTCTTTCTTCTAACGAGGAGTGGATAGACTCGAGATGCTCTCATATTTCCTGCTCCAGGATGGAGTGATATATATTAATTAGACGTGCATGTGAGGAAATAATCATCAACATAAATATAATATATAAATAATATATTTATAATATAATGTATAAATATATAAATAATCAATAATCAATAATCAATAATCAATAATTAATTAATTACTGAAAAGACAATAATGGAAAAGACATGTCCATTATTGAAAGGGAACTCCGCCCAAGTATATATATCGGGGCCCTCAATTGTAATATATTATCTCATATAATATTTACTTACAATAACCTCTCATCAAGTCCGCTAAGTCTTGTGGAGATTTTTAGTGTGTAATTATTCTATGATAACAATAAAATTTAAATCATAAGGAAATAATTATCAGATATGGAAATCATAAAATTTAGCATGGTATTAGAGCTAGTTAAAATCTTTTAGTGCCAGAGCTAGTATAAGTCTTTTCTGAAGCTAGTTAAAAGCTTCCAATGCCAGATATGATAGATCTGCTTCAAATCTTTTATTTTTTTCAATTTTATAGTCATGGTCATGAGTGGAATGTGCACACATAGAAACCAAATTCCCTTTGGTTGCAATTTTCCAAATTACAAGGCGCAACCGCCTTAAGGATTGCACTACATAGTGTGACCAACTCTTTTATTCACTCTCTGTTTCTCTGCAAGCTGCGATCAGTTGCACTGATAACTAATAGATATAGTATAGAATTCGCAACATTGATTGGTGTTCGAGAAGGAGGTCTATATAGATTTTTGGGATGACCAATCCATGCATTGGTACATGACAACATCAGTTTGTGTGAGCTATGACATCTGAGATTTGCACACTTACATTACAAGGATTTACCTGCATTGAAGAGGATAGTCATAGGACATTCATAGCTTCAGGTAGATCATGATGGCATTTGAAGAGGATGTGCACTTGGCAAGAATGCCAAGGGATATTTTATGAGCAGTGACAATAGGTCCAAGGGGATCTTATATATAGTACATTCAGATGTATGTGGACCTATGACAGTTGCATATTTGGGTGGATTCATGTACTATGTGATATTCATTGATGATTTATCCTGGAAGACATGGATATTCTTAATGAATACCAAGGATGAAGTCTTCACTAGATTCTAGGAGTTCAGGGGTCAAGTAGAGAACCTAACAGGGAAGAAGATCATGGTGTTGAGGTTAGATAATGGAGGCAATTATACTTCCATTGACTTTAATGATTTCTACAAGGAAGTAGGGATCAATATGGATTTGAAAGTTCCTTACAACCCTCAGTGGAATGGGGTTGCGAAAAGGAAGAACATTCCCATTGTGGAGGTTGTCAAGGAAATGATTCATGACCAGAATCTACCCATGTTCTTATGGGAAGAGGCTTCCAACACAATAGTTTATGTTCATAACAAAAGTCCTCATCAGATATTGGGAGATAAGACTACTGAGGAGGCATTCACAGGAGTGAAGCTAGAGGTCATCCATTTGAGGATATTTGGTTTTCCACTATACATCCATGTGCCCAAGGATAAGAGGATGAAGTTAGAACCATCTGGAAAGAAGGGTAATTTTGTGGGATACAGTGAGACTTCGAAGGAATACATAATCTACATTGTAGGAAAACATCAGATTGAGTTTAGTTGTGATGTTATTTTTGATGAAGAGGTAGACTTCATGAAGTCTAGAGAGTCTCATATGGATATTGATAGTGAGGAGTAGCAGGCTCCAAAGGATGGTGGTACAGATCCCTCTAGTCTAGTTGTTCATCCTTCAAACTATCAGGAGGAGCCAACAGAGTCAGTTGAGCTAGTGGATCTACCTAGAGATGTTGCATTAATCAGGAAGAGGCCAACATGGCTTCATGAAACTTTGCAGGATACAAAGGGGCATGCAGCTCTTAGTGGTACTTTCAGGGAGAGAAAATGACCTTAGAGGTTCTCAAGTTATATGGCATTGATGAGTCACATCATTGATTCTAAACCTTCTCGTTATGAGGAGGCAACGAGACAATAGGTTTGGAAGGATTCCATGATGGAAGAATATCAATCCATCATGAAGAATGATGTTGATCCAAGTGGATATTGGTGGCCACCCACCTGTTCCAACTAGATCCTCTTGTCAGTTTTTATTACAACACGTTCTTCTGTACTTATTTGTAATTGTGGGTTCTACCCTTCTGGGGTTTCCTGAAGCCCTACACATCTTCCAGATGGATACTGGTGTCCTCCGACCTAATCCAACTATATTATTTTGTATGTTTTCATGTCAACACATCTTGTTGTACTTCCAGGGTCGTTTTGTGATCCAAATTATTTTTGGCACAAAATGAGAGCGAAGATATAACATAGAAATATACAAAGATGTTGAAAGAGAAACAATACTATGACATAGATATATCATAAATATAACCAGAGGAAAATATATACAATAATACACAATTTATATTAATGAAATAAATGTAGAGAGACTGTAAAAATACAAAGTGAAAGACTCGCTAGAATTGTGGCATCTTATCTCTGAGAAGAGATGTGATGGCTACTCGCATTTGCCAGAAGATGATTGTTACAATGAGGCTTGAAAGGCCTTTTTAACATAATTAAAATATAAAACCCTAACCCTAGAAGATGACAATCCAAAAGGTTTGCGGGCCCCGACGGGGGTAGTTGATACGTCAACTTCTCAGGGGTGTAACTTTTGCATACGATCTCTGTTTGGGGCGCTCGATACACCATTGGAAAGGTCTAACCGAGAATAACGATTTTTGGCTGGCTTAGTTCAATGTATTTGGATGTTACTAAAGCCCCAAATCCTCAAAAAACATCATTTAGGGCCTCAAAAGGGCCCCAGAAGTTTGGAACCTGAAAAATTGTCGAAAAACTACCAAGATGGAAAATTGTTTTTCAAGCCCGTGGAATAGGTGGGTGGCCACAAATATCCACCTAGATGAATCCTCCCTCCATAGGAAGAAATGGTATCCATTGCATTGATTTCCCAGGGGAGAGAGGGAAGTGTTTGTTAAATTTGAATCTTGGTGAGCTACTTGCTTTGCTGGAGAAGTTGTGTTGCTTAGTTTGTTGAAGGTTGTCACAAAACTATTGTTGGCGGGGTTGAATCTCTTGAACCAGTTGGGCTACATGAGGTGCCTATGTGCATAAGGAATATTTGTGCTTTGTTATAGTCTTGTTGACCCAATTTTTTGTGATAGAAGGATCTTGGGCCAAGGTTTTAGTGGTTGCAGTATCCTTCTATTCACCTTTTGAATAGATTATGAAGAAGCTGAATTTTGTAGTATGAGATACTACTTTGAGGCACTGTTTAGGTGTGACAGTAGTCATAATTACCTCTAGTATTCTGTAGAGATGACCCCCCATATTAAAAATGACACCACGAGGTCGAGACCCATAAACAACATGGTGCTTCCACATATATGGCTGGCCCAAGAGAACATCACAGACATCTAGTGGGGAAAAATCACATAATACCTCATCCATGAAGGGATGGATTCTGTATGACAATCGACACTGTTGGTTCAAACGAAGATCTCATCCTTGGAGAAGCCACCTGATGTTGTATGGATGCAAGTGTGGTGTTGTCAAAACTCCCAACTGTTTAACGACCTCTACTGAGATGAGGTTCTTTTGGCTTCCTCTATCAACAATAAAATGCAGCGGGGTCCCCTTCACCCGCATCTATGAATGAAAAAGGAACTCCCCCTCTTCAAGATATGTTGATTCTTCTAGTTGAATTGTTGTGGTCGCGACAATATAAGTGGGTTCTGCGTCAATGATCTGTCTTCTGTCAATAGATTCTGAATCAGGGTTCGACTCCTTGTCTTTGATCTCGACCACCAGTGACTGTTTTGAGAGACATTCATCGGTGTTGTGCTAGGGGATTTTGTGGAAATCACACCATTTTTCGGTGTACTTCTTCGTCTTCCCGTGACCCTTCTTTTCATATGGCTTGGATTGGTTTTCAAGAGGTTATTTGTTTGGGATGTCTTTATCATACTTTGGTTTTTTTCAAATTTGCAGACCCAAACTCCCATTTGTTCTGGTGCTTAAACTTCTGCTCAATTTTAACAACATATCGATAAGCAAAATTGAGTGATGAGATGTCCAGAAAATCCATTTCAGTTTGGATGTATCTGTGTAGAGTCTCGTGGTATTTAAGAACCAAATGTCATGCAGAGTCTTTGATACCCAACTTAGTGTGCAAGGTATGGAAGGTATTGGTGAACTCTGACACTCATGTACTGGTCTTCATAGTTTCCAACAGGGTAATATTGTTCCTTGACCGCATCCACAAAAAAATCCTAGGTGGGCTCGACCCCATATATTCCAGACTCCTCTATGGAACTTTTATCCCAGTAAGTTTCCCACCAATGTTTGACATGGGGGAGAGCCTTAAGGAGTGTGAAGGTGATATTTTCCCTGTGAGAGAAATTATGAACAAAGAAATAACCTTATATTATATTTAACCATTTTTCTAGAGCATCCGCATCTATGTGTCCTTAAAATATGGGAATATCAAAATTAAGTTGTACCTTGAAATACAAGGTGCTTCCAAAGTGGCCACTTGATGAAGATGTGCCTGTTGTTATTGGCAGGCGTTGAAGGATGTGCACACAATTCTCCATCATTTCATCCCTCTGTCATGTGAGAGCTTGCTCAAGCAACAGATTAATATAATCGTTTGCTCTGTTGTTTTTATTTTCTTCCGCCATGGAGGGTTTATTGAGCGTGCGAGAGAGATTTTCCTCAAGAGAGACAAGCTCAAGACCCAAATTTATATACTCGGACCTCATCGGGGACATGCACTGAAAAATGATCAAGAGCAGTATGCTTTGATACCACTGATTCGTATTATTTTCGGCACAAAATGAGAGCGGAAATATAACACAAAAATATATATAGATATTGAAAGAGAAACAATAATATGAAAGAGATATATCAGAAATATAACCAGAGGAAAATATATACAATAATACATGATTTCTATTAATGAAATACATGTACAAAGACTGTAAAAATACAGAGTGAAAGACTCGCTAGAATGGTGACAACTTATCTTTGAGAAGAGATGTGACAGCTACTTGCATTCTCCAGAATATGATTGTTACAATGAGGCTCCAAAGGCCTTTTTAACATAAGTAAAATCCAAAACCCTAACCCGGAAGATGAAAATCCAAAAGGTTTGCGGGCCCCGATGGGGGTAGTTGATACATCAACTTCCTAAGGGGGTAAATTTAGCATACAATATTTGTTTGGGGTGATAGATACACCGTTGGAAACATCTAACCGAGAAGAAAGATTTTCGATTGGCCCAGGTCAATGCCTTTAGTAGTCACCTGGGCCCCAAATCCCCAAAAAACGTCATTTAGGGCCTCAAAACGACCCCAAAAGTTTGGAACCCGAAAAACTGTTGAAAAACTGCCAATATGGAAAACTATTTTTCGAGCCTGTGGAATAGATGGGTGGCCACCGATATCCACTTGGATCATTTTGGGCCCTTAAACAGTTTTTCTTTGGCTCGCCACAGTCAATTTGTAGACGGAGTCAGAGTTTGATGACATAATGCATAGTTCTCTAAAATACCTTTCCAATGGGCTATCACGTGACTAAAATGAAGATCATATGCAAAATTTATGACCCCAGGAATTTAATGTACTAACTTACCCAAATGAGGTCCACATGAATTTTGGAATTTCATCTCCTAGGGTTAGGTTTTTGGATGTATAAGGTTTTGGCATTCCTGTTTATCATAAAAAGGCCTTCAGAGCCTCATTGTAATCATCTTCTTGCGAATGAGTGTATCTGTCACATATCTTCTTAGAGATAAAGCTGCCACCATTCTAGCAAGTCTTTCACTCTGTATTTTTACAATCTCTTTACAATTATTTCATTAATAGAAATCAAATATTGTTTTATTTCTCTCTTTTTGGCAATTTTCATGAGTATTTCATTGTAATTTCTCTGTTTTCATTTCGTTCCGAAAATAAATCTAGATCAATGGTATCAGAGCAGGCTGATCTTGATCAGTTTTTAGTGCATTTCTCTAGCGATCTCCGATTATAGCCAATTGGTTTTCAAGTTTGTCTCTCTTGAGGAAAATCACTATTGCATGCCCAAGAAACCCTCGATGGCGACAGAAAATAAAGATGACGGAGAAAAAGATTCTATTAACCTGTTGCTTGAGAAAGCTCTCGCTTGAAAAACAGACGAAATGATGGAGAATTTTGCACACATTCTTCAACTCCTACTAATAGCAACATGTGCACCTTCATGAAGCAACCATTTTGGAGGAACATCTCCCTTCAAGGTACACGTTAATTTTGATATTCCCTTATTTGAAGGTCAGATAGATATGGATGCCCTAGAAAAATGGTTAAATCTATTAGAAGGTTATTTATTTGTTCAAAATTTTTCCAACAAGGAAAAGGTCATCGCCATAAACCTCAAGGCTCTCCCCCATGTCAAACATTGGTCGGAAACTTACTGGGAGAAAATTTCCACAGAGGAATCTAGAATATATGGGGTCAATCCCACTTGAAATTTTTTTGTGGATGCGGTCAAAGAATAGTACTATCCCATTGATAACTATGAAGACCAGTACATGAGATGGACCACACTACTGCAAGAGAAGAGCCAAACAGTGCCAGAGTTCACAAATAATTTCCATACCTTGTGCACCAAGCTGGGTATCAAATACTTCGAGTGATATCTAGTTCTAAAATACCGCGGGGCTCTGCATAGGTACATCCAAACCGAAATGGATTTCCTAAACATCTCATCATTGGGAGATGCCTATAGATATGCTGTCAAAATCAAGTAGAAATTTAGGCACTGGAACAAATGGGAATTAGGGTCTGCAAATATGCAACAACCAAAGCATGGTAAAGATGACCCTAATCAACAACCTCTAGACAACCATTCCAAGGTAGAGGAAAAAAACAGTAAAGATGAAGAATGAAACTGGGAAGTTGTGCGACTTCCATAAAATCCCCTGGCACAACACCGATGAATGTCACTCAAAACAACCATTGGTGGCCGAGGTCAAAGACACAAAGCCAAACCCGAATTCATAATTCGATCCAGAAAATATTGAAAACCAATAGATCATCGACACATACCCCACTTATATTGTCATGACCACAACAATTCAACTAGAAGAATAAGTAGATCTTGAAGAGGGGGAGCACCTCTTCCATTCACAGATGTGGGTTAAGGGGATTTCATTGCATTTCATTGTTGATAATGAAAAACAAAAGAACCTCATCTCAGTTAAGATCATCAAACAAATTGGGGTTCTCGACAACACCACACCCACAACAATACAACATTGGGTGGCTTCACCAGGGACGAGATCTTCACGTCAACCAACAATGTTTCCTATCCTATGGCATCCATCCCTTCAAGGATGAGTTAGTATGTGATATTTCCCCTCTTGAAGTATGTGATGTTGTTTTGGGCCAACCATATATGTGGAAACTTCATTTTTTCTATGAGTCTAGACCTCGTAGTGTCATTATTACTCTAGGAGGTCAGCTCTACAGGATACCAGAGTTAGTTCTGACTACTACTCCACCAAAACAACACCGCAAGGTAATCTCTCATATTGCAAAATTCATCCTCTTCACAGTCTGTTCAAAGGATGTACATAAGACCACTACATCCTCAACACCTTCTATCCAACAAAAACATATTTTCGAAGAGATAAAAGATATTGTTTCTTCACCTAAAATGGTGCCTACACAATGCCCCATCCAACCCAGAGAAAAGAGGTTGGTGGAATAGATTCAACCCCTCCAACAATAGGTTTGTGACAGTCTTCCACAATCCAAGAAGAAATACTTCTCCAACAAGGCGCACAACTCACCAAGCTTCAGATTCAAGAAATGCTTTCCCCTCTTCCCTGGGCACTCAATGCAATGGAGACCATTGCTTCCTAAGGGGGGAGGATTGATCTAGGTGGATATTGGTGGCCACCCACATGTTCCAACTAGCTCCTCTTCTCAATTTTTAGTATAACACATTCTTCTGTACTTCTTTGTAATTTTGGGTTCTACACTTCTGGGGCTATTTGAAGCCCTAAACATCTTCCAGGTGGATATTGGTGGCCTCCCACCTAATCCAACTGGCTTATTTTGTATGTTTTCATGTCAACACATCTTGTTGTACTTCTAGGGCCATTTTGGGCCCTTAAACAATGTTTTTTTTAATCACCACAGTCAAACTGTAGATGTAGTCAAAGTTTGATGGCGTAATGCATAGTTCTTGAAAATACCTTTCTAATGGGTTATCACGTGCCTAAAACAGATATCGTATGCAAAAGTTACGACCTTGGGAATTTAATATACTAACTTACCCAAATGGAGCCCACATGAATTTTGCGTTTCATCTCCTAGGGTTAGGTTTTTGAATGTCTAGGGTTTTGGCATTCCTGTTTATCATAAAAAGGCCTTCAGTGCCTCATTTTAATCATCTTCTTGCAAATGAGCGTAGCCGTCACATCTCTTCTCAGAGATCAAGTTGTCACCATTCTAGCGAGTCTTGCACTCTGTATTTTTACAATCTCTTTACAATTCTTTCATTAATAGAAATAAAGTATTGTTGTATTTTTCTGTTTCTGTAAATTTTCATGAGTATTTCATTGTAATTTCTCTGCTTTCATTTCGTTCCGAAAATAAATATGGATCATATGTATGGGAGATAGTTTCAAGACCAAAAGGGAAGTCAGTGGTGACTTCCAAGTGGATCTATAAGATCAAGAATGCAACAAATGACATCATTGAGAAGTAAAAAGTGAGGTTTGTGGTGAGAGGGTTCTCCCAGAAAGAGGGAGTGGACTATGAGGAGACATTTTCTCCAGTCGCTAGGTACACTTCCATCAGGACCATTATTTCAATTACAAAAGTCATGGATTGGAGATTACACCAAATGGATGTAAATACTGCATTCCTCAATGGTGTGATTGAGGAGGAAGTGTACATAAAACCAACCTTAGGGATTTGAGGTACATGGGGAGGAGTCTCATGTTTGCAGGCTAAAGAAGGAATTGTTTGGACTCAAGCATGCACCCAGGGCATGGTACTCCAAGATTGATGGATACTTGATGAGCTTGGTATTAACCAAGAGTGAAGCAGATCCTAACCTTTACTATAAGGTGGTTGATGGTGATCCTTTGATATTGATGTTATATGTTGATGACTTGTTCCTTACAGAAGCATACTAACTCATCAATCAGTGCAAGAGGGGGTTGGCCTTTGAGTTCGAGATGAAGGATATTGGCTTGATGCATTATTTCTTGGGATCAAAGGTGTGGTAGAAACCAGGTGATATCTTCCTCAGAAAATGGAAATACACAGTTGAGATCTTGAGAAGATTCGGTATGATGGACTGCAAGTCCATGGTTACACCTATGTTGGTTATTTATTTATATGACTTATTTTATACTATGCTCGATTGACCCAGGGTTCAAGTCTATTGGGGTTCCAACAAAGTCTCTAAAACTATCATCCCTCTTGGTAAACCAGAAGGCAATGCAGTGCACAGAGTGCACTGCGCCATCTCACCCAAGATAGTATTAATGGGTGGTTGCAATACTCATGTGTTTGCAACCAGGATTGAGTGGGGATGTGAGAAGTGTACGCTGAGGGTTATACTTCACTTATTAATGAAATAAACTATTATTTATGGTTACACATGAAATATAATCAACCCATTCATTTATCATATCAGCAACTAACGAAGACAGTAAAGAAACACATGCTTTCAATCACATAACACAGGTTTTACCATGGTTCACCCCCCATGTGATACGTCCATAAAGATCTGGCTCTAAGATCTTTTATTATATCAGTTCCAAAACTACAATGTTGTGCGCTTTACAACTCCTTCGATATGGGTCGAGATCTACTGTGAGGTGGACTATATCACACCAGGCTCCTTAACTTGTGATCTAACTCTCAATATCCACCCTCCTTATTCATCACTATCTCAACAACTTACAAAATTAGGTTGTATATCAAAATATTACAACTCATTATCAAAACATGACTCCTCCTCTTGAATCCTCCCCTAGACTCTCTATATATCATCCGAATCTCGTATCTATCTCCTTGCTAGCCCATTCTATGAGACCTAGGTATCTGTATTTATACGTTTCTGGCTCACCAGGAATTACAGTGTATTGAAAAAAACCTAACCCTAACGATGTTAGGTCTTCCATGCATGTGTGTGTGCTGCTCTACCTTCCAGCTTTCGCTTCCCTTGTGCATGCCTTCTTTCCCAAAATAGTCTTTGTTTCCACTTTGGCATGTGGATCGTCCTGAGCCACTTACCCTTTGTGCCCTTCGTCGATCTCCCTAGTGATCATCCAAAAATTCTCCATGAGCTCTTTTGCTTGTGTTTGAACCTACGCGGTCTTTTCCTTGAGTGCATCTACCATTTGTAATGCAATATCATTGCTGATCAACCCTGCACACTCTGCCTGGGTTTGTGCCATATGTATCTTGGCTTCCTTTGCTTGTGCAATGACCTTTGCTACTTGCTCCTGGAGAATTTCCATTTGAGCATGGAACTCCTTTTTTTGCATTTGCGCAGTGGTGAGTTTTGCCTATAATCTCTTCATATGTTGTGCCCCTTTGACGCGCTCCATGATGGACATTGTCTTTTTCCTCTTCTTGAGCTCTTGGATAGCTGCGCTTATCCTTTCTTCTTCTTTTTCCCACTGCTGGACCTGCTGATCCTCTTCCAGCTTCATCCACATCTTTCTTGCTTTGTTGAACAAGTCGACTACTGCACTGACCAATAATTCTATCTCATGTATCTACTCTACTGCCTCCTGCTTCCTTTTCTCCCTTACCTCAGGTGGAGTGGTAGGTATGAGCTGCTCACGAAGATTCTCGATCTCCTGCTGATATTGATCGATTACCTGCGCAATATGATCAATCTTCTTTATTGCTGTAAGTTCGACCCTCTGAGAGGTCTTTGGAATCTTCTCATAAGATCCAACCACATTTTTCTCCAATTTGTTCATGCGTTCCCTCTCCTCCTTGGTCTCGAGCTTGGCCTTCTCATATATCAATTCTAGTTCCTCCCACTTTTCTTTTTCCTGCTCCAATTCTGCTAGGTATGTTCGTGCACGAGACTGTACTTATTATTTTACGTTAACCTGCAATTTATATAGGGCCTTGGATGGTATCCGCAACAATACCAACTACAATTGAGCTAAGTAATTTAGGGGTGTCTGACCCATGATCTCGTCCATGCGCAACATGCTGGGTGTAACGTGAAATGGTGCACTTGGTTGTGGTATTGTTTGAACTATATCCCTCTTGCTTGCTTCAGGTTATCCTTCTATATGTGCTACTGATGGGCTTGTTTCTATGCTACTGTCAGCTACCTACACTTCCCCGATCTACCTGAGAAGTTGTCGCATGTCTACCATCTCTTCTTAAATTATGTTCCTATGGTGTGCAACATTCTCAAAGTCCTTGAATGTGCGATCCTGGACTATTTTGGCTACCATTTCTGCATCATCCTTTGTGATCTTGTATTCTAGAGGTGTTCTATGCACATTCATATTCTTGCGCACAACCCCCATCTGAGTAGATGGTCTCTTAATTGGGCCTATCTCTTGTGGATTAATACTTGGTATAGTCCCCTGCACTACCTCGGCCTATTTCTGTGGTACTTGGGGCACATGTGTATTATTGTTCTTCCCCTTCTGGGTTCCTGTCTTATATGTCCCCCCTTTCGTCTGCTTTGGCTTGGTCTAGCTTGTCCTTGGTTTCTTGGGCACTGGGACTTCTTGGGGTTGTGTCTCTCCCTGCCCTTCCTCCTCGAAATTTGTATGTTCCTGAATTGCCTCCTCTTCCTCTACCCCTACAGGTATGTTTGGAGTGATGACTGGAATCCTCCAATCGCCTTCCCAATCCTTGATAGCCATTTCTATGTCACCCTTTGTGATACAATAATGCAGTTGTAGCCATTGCTTGTTGGGGTCCTTCCATGCCTAGATCCACATCGCATGTCGAGTGGCCTTGAAGTTAGCTATGCATCGATAGTATGCAACATCCTGCGGTGTTATTCTCCATAGGTTGGCGATGGTCTCCTGTAGGTCATGAAGGTATCCTTTGAATATAGTTGCGTTCATATTCCTGTGCTTGGCATCTGACGTGGCACCGAGCGATGAGTATCTTGCTCCATGATTGGGTTTGGGTCTGGTGGTGAAAAATGCATATTTCGGTTCCTTCCATCCCATAATGGCTATCAGCCTGAGCATCCATGAGTAGTGAAACTATGTTCCCAGATCCCGTGCATCCTTGCAGTCATCTAGAAATAGATTTAATAGATAAGGGGCTCAGCTGACTGTGGTGCCCTTGGCACACTGTGTGACAATTGCAACAACCCCGACCGAGACTTCCTCCTTGCGACATTTTCTGAGAAGCTTGCAGGCCATGATCTTTGTGGCCATTTTTGTTGTGATGTCGTTTATTCGTTTGATGATGATTCCATGCGTCCCTCTGTTAATTCCCTATTTATTTTTCATCTCTTCCACAAGTGCTTTCTCCCTTGTTTTATTGTCGAGAAATTGCATAGGATCCATGCCCCGTGATGGCAACCATGTGATGTGCACAATGAGATCTACATCTATAGAGATGTGTTTGTTCAGCCATATATCTCCGCCATGTGTGACCGCCATCAATTTCTTAATGCAACTTCTTGCATACTGTTCTCTACCAAAGTGGGGTAGTTCTAGCAGACCTAAAATCCCATTTTTTCCCAATCCTGCTACCCACTAGAGTGGTTAATTAACCGATTCCCTAAAGAGATCTAGACTCACAGTCTGTAGGTAAACTTTCTTCACAAACTCCAAGAAATTGTTCGTTTCTATTACATCATGGTATGATTATTTGAAATTTTCTATATACCCTAACAAATCTGCTTTCACTTGTACTCCTTCTAGTATGTACGGCAAAACAATTGTTGTGGCAAGTTGTTTGTGCAGTGACCTAGGCATTGTCTGCTTCTCCTTTTGTGGTGGTGGCTGACTCGAGGTTTCAACCTCCATCAGTCATTCTTGAGCATACGGTTTTGGTCAGCTCATGACATCTTCCATTGCTCCCTCCTGTGGATGTTCTGACATGGTTGTATGTGATTCATCTGGCTCAGCTGTTGTTTCCAGATTTGGCGCCATCCCATTAACTCTTGGGGCTTCTTCAGGGTTTCTTGGTTGCGCTTGGCTTCCTATTTATTCATTCTGTTGGCCCTATCCCTCTTCTTGTATATCCATGTCCATGCCTTTTGGTATTGTCTGCTGGGTTTCTTCCACGATGGGTGTGGGGTTCACTAGTGTTGTATCCGGTGATGGGATTTTGTCTACATTGACAACTTTTGGAAGCTGTTGTTCGCTTTCCTATGATTTTATTTGTGCTCTGGTCCTAACTCTGGAGTGTCTGGAATTTTGTCTCAGATCTTCTTGTATTGGTGGTACCATGGTGGGAAATCTGGTCGTTCTCCGAGCTTAGTGGCCTTTGCATCCTCTGCAAAGTTTTCTTTGTGCTTCGTATGCTCTATTGCTCTCAGTCTCTTCTAATTTTGCAATAGGATTTTGGCTCCCGTGTCCTTGCTTTGTATGGGCATTGTATGAAGCTTGTCGAATACGATACCTTTATGGCATATTCAATGAACCTCCTATTCCTTTGTACTCTCCATTACTCTCCCTCGCTATCTCCAGTTGGCGTGATTAATGTAGTGTCCCATTGGTCCTTTCCGACATTCAATTCTTCATTCCTTCATCATTTAGTACTTCTTTTGTCGTCTTTATTTTTCCTTATTTTTTTTTGTTTTGAACTGACCGTTGGCCTTGTATTCGCCGGGTTTGTATTCCTAAGTGTGTGTGCTCTTTCTCCTTTCGACACACTGTACCTCTGTTTTTTTTTTACTGCGTGGTGACTTTCAAGTTGTGGGTGTTTGACTGTCCTTTTACGGCTTCAATCGGTTCCCATTGATAATCCCTTTGAGTTCCGTGCCTCCTAGTCTTTCAACTGTACAAATCCCCCATCTATGACAGTTTTTACCTCATATGGTCCTAACCAGTTTATTCTGAGTTTTCCTAGATGCTGAATGGATTTACTGTCATACATCAACACTAAGTCTCCTTCCTTGAAATTTTTCTTCTTGATGTGTTTGTCATGCCAGGATTTGTCCCTTACCTTCTAAACTTGTTGGTGGAACCCTACTAGGATCCTATATTCCTCCATGATCATTAACTAATTTAGTCTCTCATGTACTGTGCCTTGCTCTGTCATGTGTGTAATTGCTACTACGTGTAGACTGAGTACTAAAAATTCTAATGGTACCACTGCTTCTTGGCCATATACCAATTTGAATGGTGTGTGTCCTGTCAAATTATTGCATGTGGTTTTGTATGCCCACAATACTGCTGGTATTTTGAGGTCCCAATCATCCCTGTTGACATTATAGATCTTTGTAAGTTCATTCTCAAGGATTTTGTTAAATTATTCTATTGTTCCATTCACCTGTGGGTGATATGGTGTGCTCTTTTGATGATGGAATTCAAATTCTTCAGTCATAGCCTTAATAGTGTTGTTAATGATGTGTGTGACTTGGTCTCTCATCAATATTCTTGAACAACCAAATCCAGTGATTACTTGTTCGAATAGAAAATGTGATGTTTTTTCTACACTGCAATCCTTTACTCGTGTTGCTTCCGCCCATCTTGTCAGGTATTCTGTCACAGTAATAATGTACCTTGCTCATGTTCTCTTTGTTGGTGGCGTAATTGGTCCCACAAAGTCTATTTCCCATTTTTTGAATAGTTGCAACGTTACTTGTGGTCGCAATGGCATCTTGTCCCTTCTATTGGGTTTTCCAACCCTTTGAAAAACATCACATATTTGGCAGTACTCTTTCGGGTCTCTGTGAATGGTCGACCAACATAGTCCTGCACGCAATACCTTCTACGCGGTAGATTTTCCTATGTAATTTCCTCCTGCTATTCCCTCATGGGCTTCTGCTAAAACCCTTGGTATTTTATGTTCTAGCACATATCTTTCCAAGATGCTATCTGTGCCCTTTTTGTATAAGTGTCCTGTAATCAGTTGATAGTCTGCAACCCATACTACCAGGTTCTTCTTCTGCACGGTGTTATATTCCTGTGGCACAATACATGTACTCAAGTACTGAATGATATCTACAAATTATTCGTCGATGATCTGGACTGGAAATAACTGTGCGTCCGAAAAGTTTTCCTCTAAATTTGTAGGTTCTTCTCCATTCGTGACCCTTGATAGGTGGTCAGGTCTTTCATTTAGCTTTCCTGGCTTGACTATTACTTCAAAATCAAACTCTTGAAACAGTATTAACCATCGACAGATTCTCCCCCCCAACATTGTCTTGTTGACTAGGTATTTCAGGGCTAAGTGATTTGTGAACATCTTGAATTTTTTCCCTAATAAGTAGTGTCTGAATTTATGCAGTGCGTAGACCATATCTAGGCCTTCCCTCTCTATAGTTTTATAGTTCTTCTCTAATTTTGATAGTTTTCTTCTCGCAAATGCTATAGGATGATCGAAATCTCCCTCTCCTGGATGCACCAAAATAGCTCCAAGTGCTATGGCTGATGCATCTACATGTACATGGAATGTCTTCTCCCAGTTTGGAAATACTAGTATTGGTGCAGTGACCATCTTTTCTTTCAGTGTATCTAGACCGTGTTGACAATATTTGTTCCACTAAAACTTTGCATCTTTCGTTAAAATTTTCTCCATTGGCGTAGTAATCTACGCGTACCCTTTGATAAACTTTTTGTAGTATCCCGTGTGTCCTAATGTCGCTCTTAGTTGATAGAATTTATTTGGTGGTGGCAAGTTAACAATTACTGCAATCTTTGCAGGATCTACTAGTACACCTTGCACACTATATGGCCCAATAGTATCCCAAACGATGTTCCAAAGATACATTTCTTGATGTTTAGCGATATCCGACACTGCCTGCATCTTTCTAACATTATCCGCAAGACCTCTACATGGTATTTCAATAGATTATAAACTATCCAGTCATCCAAGTATAACTCTATAAAATGGTGGATAAACTCCTTGAATGCAACGATGAATACTCTGGAAAATATTGTTGGTGCATTCTTTAGTCCAAACAACATGACTGTGTACTCGTAGGATCCCCATTATGTTGCAAAAATGGTCTTGTATATGTATTCCTGTGCTATCTTGATCTAGTGGCAGCTGAGAATCCATCAGTAAATGAGTAAGCTTCATGACCTCCTACATTCTCCAATACCTCATCCATGAAAGGTGTAGGGAATGGTTCATGTAGGCATGCATCATTCAACTTCCTAAAGTCGATGCATATTCTTATCCCACCTTTTTTTTTTCTCCTGAGCTACCATCGGGCTTATCCATTTCGATTCCTCCACATGTTCTATGATTCTGTCTTCGAGCATCCTATCGATCTCATCTTTGAATTTCTACTTATATATCAGGTTTAATATGTATGGTCTCTATCTGATCGACCTCACTTCCTCTCTCAGTGGTATCTTCATTTCTCCTAGCTCTCCTGTTATACCTTTCATTTCTGTAAATGTTGTGGGGAACAGATCGTTGTACTCGCGTAGTAACTCTGTTATGCTTTCGACTGTTTGCTCATCCTAGTAGTCTCTAATGCTGGCCATTTTGGGATTCTCAACTGTCCCAATGTTGAATTTATTCACCTTGATCAACACAACAATTACTTCTGATTCTAGATGTGGACCCTCCACTTCTCTTTCACCTTCCACTTCCTTGATTTGAATATCGCACAAATCGTCTTCATCTGGTGCTTCCTCCTGCACATGGTAACATGACAATAGTTCTTTTACTGTCTATTTGTTCCACTATTGTTCCTCTATTATGAGTTTGACTTCTGGTTCCTTAATGAATATCACTCCTCTTATCTTCTTAAGTGATGCATCTATGTTGGGGTTCTCATGCTCGAATGAGAAAGTGATTGTAAAATTCTGTTGTAGTATTGTCCAACTCGAAGTTCCTCTATGCGGTTCCTGGTCTGTATACTAGTTTTCTGGTATTCCCTCTAAGGTATGTACAAAATGATGAGGCCATTTCTCTAGGGGTGTCATTTTCCACAATGCTCTGTACTTCTCCAAGTGTTCCGCTGGTGGCCTTTTTCCATTGTACTTTTGCTGCTTGTTTCTTTTTTGTTCTGCGTCAAACCTTATGTGCAGTAACCACTTACATTGGTCCCAATCCTTGAGTCTTTCCTTGTGTTCACCCCACCATATTGCAGGTGTGGCCTTGAGTACTATGTCAATTGCTGAGAGTCTCTGATTTTCTAACACTTCATCCTTATACTGTGCCAAGAATACTTCTATGTCATTCACTCCATGGAAACTGGGTGATTCCCTTATCTCCGTGTCTACCCATCTTACTCTATAGTATATTCTTGCACATATTCTGGTGGAAACTTTGTGTAGCCTTTGTTTACAGTTTTCTAGACATGTATCTGAGTCTGTCGCACATGAATAAATGAAGTAATGCTCCGCCAATTGAGTATCCCATCTGCAGTTGGATTTACATAATCCTCATTGCATGTGGTTGTTCTGTACAACTGGTTGATTTCCTCTAAGTCTAAGAAAGTAGGTTCTACAAAAATTTCCCCTTCTGATGAGTCTAATGGCGCGATGACCCTATATTATCCTGACCCGAATGTCATTTTTCATGTCTTTAAGTTGATTATGGCCTGGTTATCAAATGCCCAATCCAAGACAAGCAATGTTGGATATGGTGTTGTGCCATCCACTATTTCAATCACTTCAAAGTCTTATTTAGTGCGCACTTCATCCAGGTCTACTGTGACTCCTTTCAGTCTATCAATTGGTAGAAATCTATGTTGGTTTGCTAGTTTTAGTTGAACAAGTGAATATCCTAATGTGGGTTCTCCCATACATTGCCATGTTTTCTTGGGTAATACATTGACTTAGGATCCTAGGTCCAGTATGATATCTCCCATGTTGAAATCTCCGATGTTGGCATTTAGTCTGAACTCCCTACTAGTCCGACTCTTTGTATGTAGGCGATTAACTATTTTTTGTTCTAGTTTTCCTTTTTTCTCCATGCTACATTTTTCTAATATATTTTGAAATATGATGATAGCGGATGGATCCTTCAATAGTTTTACACATGATTGCAAAAATCCTTTGACTGTACTTACTTATCTCAGGGGTTTCATTTCTTTGGTATGATCCAACAATGGAGGCATCTCGTACTCTGGCGTTTCCTTGCTCTGGTGTGCAGTTGAAGTCGATGCGGTGTCTTGCTACAAGAATTCTTGTCTGGCTTGCTTAAATGTGTCCTTCTTGCTCTGTGCATCAAACTATCTCCTTGGTTTGACATTCTTCTTCACCCACTAGTGTTGTACTGGCTCTTGTCAGACTACGCCGCTTCCTATTTTAGCTCCTCCACAACTAACTATGTTGATGTTTCATCCTTCATCCCTTGCTTCGGCTGAAATCCATTGAACATTTTGGTTGTTCTGATTCCTCTTTTCCTGGATATTTACTAATAGTGTCGGGCATTCCTCTGTATCATGGTCCGATGCGTGACAATACATACAAGTTGTTGGTGGAAGTGGACATTCCCTTGCATAATGTTCCAGTTGTTGATAGTTGTGGCATACCACTAGTCCTCTACTTCTTCCATAGCCTCCTCTTGCTTGTCCTCCACCTATGTAGCCAGATCGATCTCTTCTCAACATGTTATACTGAGGTGTCTGATTGTATTGCGTGATATTGTACTGAGGTTGCGCTGTGTTGTACTGTGGTTGTGCATTATTATATGGTTGCTGCACAGTATTATACTGCTGATGCGCAATGTTGTATGGGGCTGGAATTGGGTTAAATTGTGGTGTAGCTTGCCCAATCATAATTTCTTCCTGCACCCTATATGTATCTGATGTCCTCTCTCACATAAAATCCATAGTTCTACAATCTTTGTCATCGTGACCCACTGACTTGCAAATGTTGCAATATGAACTCTTTGGGACTGTCTGGTATTTCTGCATCATTGGGTAGTGATATGGATTGTGGCCCGGTTTCTTACAGATTTTGCACCATAGTCCTCTTGTTAGTAAAGGATTTGGCATTCCTGCTTCCATATACTGCGCGAATGTTGGACATTCATTATTGTAGTGTCCTTTCGTCCTGCATGTGGTACACCAAATGACTTCTCGTTTATCCTTACTTTTGTTCTGGTTTAGATGGAATGTTAAGTTATTCAAATCCTCCTTCATTTCTTCGATGGCTGGATCCATCTACTGATATTGGTTTTCTTCCAATTGCAGAGATGCCTGCAGAGCCTTTGCTTGTTTCTGAAAATTGTGTTGTCATAATGGGTATTTTAAGTGTGGTAGCAGTGAGTTGATGAAAAGGGGCATGTGCTTCATATCGGTCATGAGATATTTCAACTTTCCTTTCATTCGCTTGAATCTTTGGTCAATATCCCATACATATTATCCTGGTTTTTGTTTAATTTCTATCATCTCGTTCATGTATTGATCTTCTGAACTTGGCTTCTTGAACTCATTTATCAACAATTTCTTAATGTTTGCAATCATTCTACTTGTCCCTAGTGGATTGTTTGTAGCTAAAATCATATACCATTCCAATGTGTGATCCCTTAGTGTAATCGCTAGCTGTGCCAGTTTAGTATCTTCATCTGTGATCTGTTTTGCTTCCCAAATATTTTCACAGATAAACAAATGTTTTTCCAAGTCTTTTGATGCTTCTCATTTGAATTCTGGTAACCTGATGCTGGGATTGTGTCATGCCATCCTGAATTTTAAACTACTACCTCCGCGCAGTGTAGATACTTTACTAGTTCTTCCTAAACTGGTTCCTCCAGTTTTTGTTCCTTGTGTAGATGTACTTCCTGTAGTCTTTCTTCTCCCGAGGTGGTGTTCTCTTTGGTGTATTAGTCGCACATGGGTTTATGGGTTCCACACTGACATTAATATGGATAGGATTGTGTTGACGGGAAAAATTGAGAAGCCGTCAACTGGAAGAATAGGTCCGGTCCGGGGTTGTCTAAATAACCCAAGCCGTTTGGTGTAACCTGTTCTGATGAGTTTAATGGCTCCATTAGCCAATCTCAAGTCCTAAAATAAAGAAAGGGAATAAATTAATTAATGTTAAAACTATAATATATACATATAATCTAATATAATTATTATAAATGTATTTAAGCAGAGAAAGAAAGCATAAAAATATCACTTATGAACATAATTTACAGGTTGCAAGTTTTAATGGAAACTTATGAAATCAATGTAAAGATAATTTTTTTTGAGAAGCAGATAAATAAAGCACATTTTTATATTTTTTGATTTCTAATTATAAATCATTTAAAACTTGAATTAACTAAATTGTGAAACAAAGATACACATATGGTCAAAGCCAATTTGAGATTCTCTTGTTTCACTAATACATAAAATGACAGAAATTAGAAGCAAGTGAAGCTAACTTGTTATTAATTCGTTAAATGTGTCTGTGCTTCTGTACAAACCAAGAGCATCCAACTGCCTCACATGTGAAAGAAATCTACAATAGGATTATACTGAAATTTTCCTCAATAAATTCAAAGAATGTATTGGCATCCGAGATTTAAGAACAGAATAGGGAACACATATTAATTTTGTGATCTTATAATTGCAAATGATTACATTTAGAGAAATCTTTGTGTAATACATTCATTTCATTCATCAACTAAACATCAAAGAAAAATCCTGATATTAAAATTGATACGATGATCAGAATCACAACATCTGGAATGAAAAATCATGAATGACATATATAGCATGAATATCATGGAACATAACATGTCATTGAGACTAAATCTACACAACATATTAATATCCCAAGATCAAAGAAAACAAAACATCAATGAAACAACATTCACAATGGACTAAAGTCGAAATGTTGTACGTTGTTCCATTAAGTCCTGAAAATCATTCGTCCATAATTGGTCCCAGGCCAAGATGTCTCTACAGTTCCAGCCATCCTTTTTAAATTCCAACAAAGATTATCGATCCCATAACTTAAGATAGGGTCAAATCTCACAAAATAATATCAATTTTAACAACAGATTCGAGTTTGTTTGACAACATGACAATTCAACATAAAATAGCATGAGTTTGTTTGTAATGATCCTGTTCTAATACTATTTAATAGATACAAAATAAATTCTATTCAAAACTGGTTCCATGCCACATAACTGAAGTACATCAGTATCTGCTTCCTCCATATAAATCCTTGATTTATGAACTGGAAACTTCTTTGATGAATTTAGGCGAAATATGGAAAATTACACTTCAAAGAACAACCTGTACCTACTAAACCATTCACCATTTTCATAATCTTCTTGCGCGTAAGCTAAAGCAACCCGTTTTGCAAAATGGGTTTTCGATGGTTTCTCAAAATTATTCACCGTTTTCCCATAATGTGCCCTGCAAAATTACCTCTCTAGTCTGTTTTGGACGAAATATTGAAACATCAGCCTTGAAGATTCACTTGCAGATCCTAGAATATGACATTTCTGTAGAAAACCTTCTAGGTTTAGGTAAATATACCTTTTTCCTAGATGGTTTTTCAATGGTTTCCCAAAATTCCTCTTCGTTTGATTGTAAATGGCGTTCAAAAACCACTCCTTGTGGAATGACGAGAATCCCCAAACCTGTTATTTTCTGTTCCTTCTTTGATGCGAGAATAGACAAACAGTTCATGATCTGGTTGCATATCTAATTTGACATCAACAAAACCACATGCTTCACTTCATTTCATAGGGCACAAGAATATCCTTGAGCTTATCATCGGGTCAAACAAAGACACCTTACTCCTGAAAAATAATCAATGAAAACAGAATTAATTAACCACTGACTATTAAGAGGATAGCCATAGAATCGTAGTCAATATTTGCATCACCATTCAGATATATATTGATCACAAATCCCAACGCATCAATCATTTAACTATTTTAATAATGGTTGAGAGTGTCATTGGTATCTAAAGCATGCATGTTTCAATATGATCCCAATCTTAAATGAGAGTGATATGTGCAATGGTAACCATATCAACAAAGTGCCGATGATGTTTATGGTGTGTTGGCTCAAAACGCATTGTTCACAGTTCAAAAGTTTTAACCCCACATATAACATGTGTTTTTTCCATAAGAATACTATGTTGAGTTCCAACCAATTCAAACATATGATAATTCAAGCATCGAAATAAAGGTTGAGATAAGGTGATTCTATACTTGGTCTTACAAGATTAAGTGAGATCATTACAACCTTATGGAGGTGTTAGCATCATCCAACCCTCGTGTCATTTGATAATTATTGATGACCCAACTTTTTTATACAAAATGGGTTATGTAGGATGTCATTAATAATAAAATTTCAAACATTATGTGTTATAATAACTATATCCTTTTGATATCATTCAAATCTTGTCATAAAATGTTATGTAAATTATTTAAAACTAGTCTCGGAACAAAAGAGTTTCAAATAACCAAATTTTGTAGCCTGCTTTTAATCAATCATGCAACCTTCTAGAAACAAAATACATAAGCCATAAACAATTCTGGAAACACAAATCATCCAAGCCATTCTTAAACTTCATAAGAAACAATGATATACAATAGACAAATTCAATAAGAGGTAGTGAAAAATTCCCAAATCATGAAGTTTGTCCATTGGCGTGAAAACTTTGTAGAAAACGAATTGAAATGGCATTTGAATTTCATGTTGGAAGTCATGAAATTCAAACCGGAAAAAATGAAGGAATACAACATCAAGACCACTCTCAAAATTAATGTAAACCATACAAACAACAATGTATAAATGATAACAATAAAGAATATCATATATACATGCCAAACAATGAATTTTAAAAATCTCATGTTGTAAATTAAGTTATTCATAAAAATACCGAAAACATGAGATGGTTGTTGGCATGCCAACATATTGTTGCCTTCTCTTCCCATTCTTGGACCTATTGTCTTCCTCTCATATGTTATGCACAGGATTTCCTCAATCTTCTCCATAGCCCATAGATCCTCTACCTCTTCTTCATCACTTTCCATGCCTTCCCTCGCGGCTACAACTCTCTTCTTTGTATTCACCTTGTATTGGTAGGGTACTCCACTGCGCGTCTTTCCAACTGTCACCATGATCCACTTGATCTGGTCGTCATCCATCATGATTGGGTCCAAGGGTTCCTCCTTCTTTCCCTTATACTTTCCTCCTTCCATTTCTCCTCTTTTTGTTAGTGCTTCCCCCCTTCCCCCATGCACGTAGGGAAGTTTAGTTGTCCGAATCCATTGTCATTACACCCTTTTTGTATAGAAGTATCTTAATACAAGTATACAATGATATAATATACCTTCCTCGGGGCCCTCGTAGAAACTCATGCTCTTCTGCGCTGTACAACTTTGCCGTATCGACTGCAAATTCTGTTATAAAGCCTACGACAATACTGTCGAGCCAAAAATCTACTGTGTGAGTGAATTTGTTGTTCACCTGTTGTAACTACTCAAACTAAATTGAGGTCCTCTCTAGATATCGGATCCGGTATATTGCATGGTTATCCTTCAACCTTAGTATCCACTCCTGCAATAAGTGTGGAAAATCACAGAAAAATACTTCATGCAAATCAGTAAACATGTATTTCTCAAGATATTTGCGGGGTGTTACTCTAGTGTTTCTGTTATCTTTCTGTGCAAACTCTAGTTCTTTTTTCCTCAACCAGATTTCGATCTCAAATTTTGTGGGATTACATGGTCTCAACATCCCCTTCTAGCGGCTCATTATTTTCACCTTCTCGTCATCCGATTCAGTATTCTTTTGACACGCCTTTTTGCAGATCTTACGTATCTTTTAACAGATCTTCAACAAATCCCATCTACTCAATCTTGTACTGTTCCAACCAATGGAAACAAAACCATTTGTTGGTTATTTATTTATATGAATGAGTTTATACTATGCTTGATTGACCCAGGGTTCATGTCTAATGGGGTTCCAACAAATCCTCTAAAACTATCGCCCCTCCTGGTAAACTAGAAGGCAACGTAGTGCACAAAGTGCATTGTGTCATCTCACTCGAGATAATATTAATGGGTGGCTGAAATAATCATGTGTTTACAACCATGATTTAGTGGGGATCTGAGAAGTGTACACTAAGGGTTCTACTTCACTTATTAATGCAATAAACTGTTATTCACGGTTACACATGAAATATAATCAACCCATTCATTTAGCATATCAACAACTACCGAAGATAGTAAAGAAACACATGAATTCAATCACATAACACAGGTTTTACCGTGGTTCACCCCCCTGGGCTATGTCCACAAATATCTAGCTCTAAGCTCTTTTATTATAGAAATTTCAAAACTACAGCACCGCGCACTTTACAACTCCTTCCAGACGGGTCGAGATCTACTGTGAGGCAGACTAGATCACACCAGGCTCCCCAACCGACAATCTAACCCTCAAGATCCACCCTCCTTACTCATCTCTTAGGTCGTATAGAAAAATATTACAACTCGTTATCAAAAAATGACTCCTCCCCTTGAGTCTCTATATCCCGTCCGAGTCTCTTCTCTATTTCCTTTCTAGCCCATTCTATGAGACCTAGGTATCTGTATTTATATGTTT
>JASDQU011375160.1:0-18688 GCA_032191745.1 Picea mariana | reverse complement strand
ATGAAGAATAATCGATCCAGGTTTATCATGATGCCTTCGAGCACCCTGTGGCGATGACTCCAGCTATCAGGCGAATCTCCCTGTCTCCCATTCGAACCATAACGCACACCATAACGCACAGATCTTGAGCGGCTCCAATAGCACCTCCACGGGTACGGGTTGGTACCTGGTACCGACATCCTGTTCCAAAAATAGCAGTGGTACCTAATCCAAGCGATATTAGTTCCAATACCAATTTAAATCATTAAGGTGCATAAAAATAGCTTGAAATGCAAATATACCTTAGGTAACCTCATTGAATGGTTGGGAGATGTCAGTTATGTCCAAAACAAGGCTAAAAGGGTGGTACTGGTAGATAAATGGAGGTCTGTGGTATATAATATAGGCAAAGAACATGGTCAAAACCGGGGACCAACATGCAGTATAGCAAGGTAGAAAACTAATTCATATACACCTCAGTAGAATGGAGTTTCAAAAAGGATGAACAAGACAATGATGGAAAAAGAAAGGTACATGCTCAGTGGTGCTGGGTTAGGGAAAGAATTCTGGGCAGAGGTTGTGGGTACTGCATGTTACCTGGTCAAAAGATCACCCTCATCAGCATTGGTCGACAAGAATCCACAAGAGGTATGGATTGGTAAGGAACCTTCTCTCACACATCTCAAGGTTTTTGGTTGTGATGCATATGTTCATGTTCCAAAGGAAAACAAGAGTAAGATGGATAAGAAGGCTAAAAAGTGTATATTTATTGGATATAAAGATGTCCTCAAAGGTCATAAGCTTTGGAACCCAAAAACTAAGAAGGTAGTGTATAGCCGAGATGTGGTATTTACCGAAATGAAGGATGTTGTTAAACAGGAATCCCTACCAAGTAAGGAAGAACCAGAGAAGATAGAGTTTGATTTAAAGGATGATGAATCAAACTCTACAGAAGAACATGAATCAGAAGAAGAAGATCCTCATACTCCAGTATTGAGGAGATCATATCAAGAAAGAAGGTTGTCGAAAAGGTATAGTCCATCTGACTTCCATTCAATTTTTTCTTTGTCTATTACTAATGATGATCCTAAAACTGTCAGGGAGGCAGTGGATTCAGAGGATGGAAATATCTGGAAAAGGGCCATGGACGAAGAAATGCAATCTTTGGATAAGAATGCGGCTTGGAATATAGTGGAGTTTCCAACTGGAAGAAATCCCATTGGAAACAAATGGGTATTTAAAAAGAATGTGAATGCAGAAGGAAAAGTGGAGAAATACAAAGCTCGGTTAGTAGCAAAGGGTTATTCCCAGGTTGAGGGAATTGATTTTGGTGAGATTTTTTCTCCTGTTTCAAAGTTAACCTCCATAAGATTTATGTTATTTGTTGTTGTTGCATTTGATTTTGAAATAGAACAAATGGATGTGAAGACAACATTCCTACATGGGGATCTAGAAGAAGAAATCTATATGAAGCAACCAGAAGGTTATGTTGTGAAGGGAAAGAAGGAATTGTTAAGCAAGCTGAAAAAGTCCATGTATGGTTTAAAACAATCACCAAGAATGTGGTATCAAAAATTTGAATCTTATATGTTGGGACTTGGCTTTACAAGAAGCAAAGAAGATCACTGTGTGTATTTTAAATTGATTGGTGATTATTTGATTTATTTGGTCTTATATGTGGATGACATGTTGTTGATAGGAAACAACAAGGAGATTATCTAGGATGTGAAAACTCAGTTGTCCTCTAAATTTGACATGAAGGATATCGATGCTTCAAATTTCATTTTGGGCATGGAAATTAAAAGAGATCGGAAAAGGAGGAAACTTTGGTTAAATCAGAGAAAATATGTTGAGACAATATTGCAGAGGTTTAATATGAAGGAATGTAAACTGGTCAAGGTTCCTATTCCTGTTGGTGTAAAGATATCTGCGAATCAGTGTCCCAAGACACATGAAGAATAGGAGGGCATGTCTCATGTTCCATATGCGAGTGCAATTGGCATTTTGAGTATGAAATGGTTTGTACTAGACCATACATTGCACATGCAGTGGGAGTTTTGAGCAGGTATATGTCAAAACCAGGGAAGGAGCATTGGACAACAGTAAAAAGGGTTTTCAGGTATTTGTGTGGCATTGCCAGCTATGGATTGTGATAGGAAGGAAGACCAAGATTGGACAAAGTGGTGGATATACATGTCTTTGTGGATGCAGACTGGGCTAGAGATTTGGATCGTAGGAGATCTACAAGAGGGTATGTGTTTAACCTGTTTGGAGGAGCAATAAGTTGGATGAGCAAAAGACAGGCTGTAGTAGCACTTTCAACTACAGAAGCTGAATACATGGAAACCACTCATGCAAGTAAGGAAGAAATATGGTTACAAATATTGTGTTTAGGTATTGGGTTGGTACAACAAGTTGTAAGGATAGAGTGTGACAATCAGAGTGCAATTTTTCTGGCGAAGAACCCTTCTTATCATTCAAAGACAAAGCACATTGATGTTCAATATGACTTTGTGAGAGACATGATTGAAGAAAAGAAAGTATCACTGATGAAGGTGGACACTTTGAAGAATGTTGCAAACTCATTTACAAAATATATGAGCATTGAGAAGTTCTCTTGGTGTAGAGGATCCATGGGCATTGCTGCCCTGGATTGTTGACTATGTAACCATGTAATCCCCTGTATGCAAAGAAAACAACAAGTGGAAGAATGTTGGGCATGTGTTGTATTCTTTTCACGAGTAGTAGTGTTTGCGCATATGCGTCGGAAGTGCAGGAGGGTTAAAGGGGGGTGTAGGGGGGCAGAGACCCCATGCGAGGGTTTGGGGGTAGCGCCCTTGAAAAAAAAAAATATGCATCGAGACCGCATTTTTTCTGCCTCAGGACTGCATTATATTTAGGTGGTTTTTCGGCACATAGTTTCTTTGCTGATGGTTTTCTATTTATGGTTAAGGAATTAGGGTTTTGGACTAATCCAGGTCATTGGGTTAGGGTTTTGGATATCATTGGCTCTTATATATATTTTGTATTGTAAACATTGTAACATGATGAATAATATAGAATATGTTGGTTTTCCCAGTTTGGGTTTCCAAGGGAAAAATCTCTGTGTAATGTTTGTATTTTCCATTATATATTTTATGTTTCTTTACTAAATATCTGTTTGCAGTAGATATTGTACAAGGTTATAATTTACATTCTTGGTACATAGAAAACTGTTTGCTAAGTTCTTGTGGGAGGAGGAGAGAAACCTTCATCCATGACTTTCGTGGAGCAAGAAGAAAAAGTCCCTCTCAGAGCATCATGGTCTAGCTCGGGGGAGGTGAGCAGTAAATCCTTCAGGAGTGTTTGTGCCTATGGTTGGGAGGAAATAGGCACCCCTTTCAGCAGTCACTTCATGAAATCTGGTTTTCTGATAAGTATCTTCATACTCTGCATAATGAAGTGAATGTGATGATTGAATATATTTATATGTCTATGATTGAGATCTGTATTAAATGGTTAAGTTATAAATATGCATTACATATCTGTGAATTTGTGCCTTTAAATGAGCGTATGCTTGACTCAGCTGAGAATTTAAAGAGTTGTAAGGTGTAAGCTTGCAATAGTGTCAGGAAAAGATTTATTGAGATGTTTAAGTTCTGTCGACCTCTGAAATATACCCTTGCGGGAAATCCAAGTTCAAACCATGTGGAAGGAGGATGACTCCTTCTGATATTTCACTTGCATGATCGAGGGATCATGCCCATGTCCTTAACCCATTACGGCTAAAGGAATTAGTGTCTAGCCCACAAGAGTTTCCAAAGGACCCATGTGACCAAGGTCTAGGAACCCTGCGCTAGGCCCAAAATAATTTAATCCTTCTGGCTTCAGAACTCTGGGAGTTCAAAACTCCAGAGTGCTTCGACCCTACCATTTATAAATCGGCCGAAGRCAACTGATAGTTACGGTTACCCACAAGGTTAACTAGTGCCCGACAGTTTCCTTATCTGGGACTATTAGACTTTCCCACCATTAAACCTTGATCCACTCCATTGTCACGAAGCAACGCGAAACACCGATGTAAGAGTATTCGGTAGCCCCTTGGTTGTTGGATCCACATCGAGGAAACTTTGGCAAAGTCCCACTTCATAGAAATGAGGATGATATATCATCAAACTCTTCGAACGTCAAATTCATGAAGTAATGAGAGCCATAGATCTGGAAATCCATTGGAAATCACTCTGATCCGTTAGATTGAACTTAGTGAAGATGTAGCACTAATAACTTCGACGAAGTCCCACTTTGGGAGATTAGAGGTGCTTTAATGCCAAAAATTCCAAATGTTGAAGCCACGAAGTGTTAAGAGACATATATCTAAGGACCTATAACTCCTACCCAGGTGACCGAGGCTATGACTGTGCTCAATTCTTCAGGTGCTACCCTACTATTGAGGATCGACAGTCCTGCTTGAACCGGTGAGGAGATCTACGATCAATGACAATTGTGGAGTCCCATCTAGCACAATGTTTATATCCTTCCCTGAGTATTGTAATGGAAATTGCTCGCCTGTGGTGGAATTGACGCCAACCATTGATCCTACCGAATCTACAAATCGATGATCTAGGAGGATTGTGGAGGTTAAACCTGCACGGATTTCAATTTTACCCATGATATCCACAATTTCTCCCCACTGTAGATCCGAGGATGCACTAAGATCTCTCCTGACCATTAGATCTAGTACTCGAGACTTCGAGAGTTCGACACTCTGGAAGGAAGTATGGTTCAAGGTGAGGGAACCTCCAAACACCGAATTTGTGAAGTGATAGGAGCCATACATCTGAGGATGCATCAAGATATCTCATGATATTTCAATCTAATACCCGAGACTTTAGAAGTTTGGCACTCCAGAAGGAAGTATGGTTCAAGGTGAGGGAACCTCCGAACACCGAAGTTACGAAGCGATAGGAGCCGTATATCTGAGGACCCTTGGGGATCTCCCTTGAACATTGGATCTAGACTGTATTCAGTACTTCAGCGAATTCCTAATTCGAGAGACAAGGAGTGTGGAGTGAGTAAACTCCCCGAATTTCGGAGTTGCGAATAAACATGAACCATAAATATAGAGACCCTTTGGGATCTCTCCTGACCATTAGATATTGGCCATGGTCTATCTAACATTGGCCACTTGAGGAGCAAGGAGGAAGTCACGCCACGAACTCCTTGAACGTTGAAGTTACGAAGTAATAGAGGTCGTAGATCCAGAGTTTATGTGGACACACCGTGACTGTAATATCGAAGGACTGGGAAGTCAATCAGCCCAGGGTGATGTGGTATGCTGATGTCATCTAGGGTGACGTGGACCCACGTATGATGTGCCACATTTCAACTGGATTCGTATGTTTTGGAGACCCTATAGGCCCTTTAACGCGTGACATGTGTCACCCACTGAAGGGGCTACATGTCATCTCCCCCCCTTGGCACGTGTTCACTTGTTTTATTGGTGTGTGGAGTATTTGGGGCCTACTTGTCCTTACCTCTACGTCTAATATGTCACATTGTGTAAGGAGAATCCTTCGGGAGTCTGGGACTTTAGGACTCCAAAGGTTTGGGGTGCAGTGTCACAGATAAACCAAAAGACCCGAAGGCCAGAGCCATGTGGAAAAATTTCAAGCTCCTTCGAGAGTTCAATATTTTGGGACTCCAAGGAATGTGCACGCAGAACGAAAAAGAGGCGTTCATAACCGAACGCTAAACTCCCCTCTAGCCTATGTATTAAATAAGGAACAAGCCCCACCATTGGATTTGACGGTGGATGGACTTCCACCGTAGATGTAGAAATCTAGAGATGGTGTGAATGAGATGGACCCACGTGATCCTTGACTAATAACACTTGAAGATATTTGGGAGGAAATAAGTCACAACCCAGAACTCAGATTTCAGTATGGTGGCTACCATTAGAAAGCTCGTGGCAAGCAAAATCTGAGGGAGATCTCGAAATTAGGACTTGAGATAGTTAAGGAAAATGAAATTATGATGCCCCATCCCTTATAAGAGTATTTAGGGGTCAAGTGTGTTACAAGGAGTTCTTTGAAATTGAGCTCGTGAGTATGACAATAGATGATTATGAAAGAAGATTCTTAGAGATACTGAAATATGTCACATTCATCAAGGATGAGCAAGTTAAAATTCAGAGGTACCTAAGTGGGATGCCCTCATATATCAGTGACAAGATACAATATGATGACCCCAATACATTAGAGGAAACCATAAGGCATGCTAAATGTCTTTATGATTAGCAAAGGGGAAGATCGACTTTCCAAAAGGCTTGGGAAGATGAGATGAAAAGAAAGGTGGAATAGAGGAAGAAGGGGACTAAGCCACCATTTCTCAAAAATATTACACAAGGAAAACCAACTCCCAAGGAACCCAGAATGACGGAGACAGTGGGGAAAAAACCAAGGAAACAACCTATTCAACGTTGGGGTCGTGGCAGAGATCATATGCATAGATATTTCCCTCAAAGAGGTGAAAAAGCGAGGATTGTGCACAATGTACATCAAGTTGCGATAGTTGAAGACATGCGCATAAATGTACCAAGGATTTATGCATCCCTATATAACAAGAAAGTTGAGTTTCAGTCGCACATTATTGAAGTGGAAGGTAAGATTAATTACCGACCCATTTCTATTTGAACTAATTCAGGAGCTAGTCATAGTTATCTAGATCCTAAGATGGTGGAAAAATTACAATTTCCAAGAAGCAAGCTTGGAAAACCTTGGTTGGTGAAGTTAGCTACAGGAGAAAAAAGGAAAATTGATGAGATGGTTAAGGCATGTCCAATGGAAATGAATGGACTACGCATACAAGTTGATTTGAATATCATACCTTTGGGCTCTTATGGCTACCTCATTGGTATGGATTGGTTAGACTAGCATCATGTCATTCTAGAATGTTACAATAAGTCATTTACTTGCTTGGATGAAGAAAGAAACTTAAGAATAGTTCAAGGCATTCCAAGATATGTAACTATCAAGGAAGTTTCAGCCTTGCAATTGAAGAAAATATACAGAAAAGGATGTCAAGTATTTGCAACGCACATGAAGGAGTCACCTAAGGATAAAGTGCCAAATTTTGAAGACTGCGCAGTACTGAAAGAGTTTGACGATGTATTTAAAGAGGTAATGGCATTTCCATCAAAAAGAGATTGATTTCTCTATAAATTTGATGCCTAGAGTAGCACCCATATCCAAGACTCCTTATAGGATGAGTACGCAAGAGCTGAAGGAATTACAAATGAAACTTGAAGAGCTTCTAAAGAAGGGATATATACACCCAAATGTGTCACCTTGGGGTGCCCTAGTATTGTTCATGAAGAAGAAGGATGGTATGTTGATGCTTTGTATCGACTTTAGGAAGTTGAACAAAGTAACAATAAAGACTAAGTATCATTTGCAAAGGATAGATGACCTTTTTGATTAGTTGAGGGGCACACATATATTTTCAAAGATTGATCTCAGATTTGGATATCACCAAATGAGACTTAAAGAAGAAGACATCAATAAGGCTACCTTCAGATCGAGGTACGAACATTACGAGTTCACAGCGGTGCCATTCGGGTCATCAAATGCAATAGTTGTCTTCATGTGTTTGATGAATGGAGTTTTCATAAATTACTTAGATAAGTTTGTTATTGTATGTTTGGATGACACACTTACTTACTCAAAGTTTGAAGAGGAGCACAAGTATCACTTGAGGATGGTGCTACAAGTATTGAAGTAGCATCAAATTTATGCAAAGTTAAGCAAGTTCTCATTTTACAAGTGACAAATTCATTATTTTGGTCATATTATTTCCAAGGAATAGTTGTGGATCTGGAAAAGATAAATCCATTAAGGAATGGATGACACCAAGAAATGTCACATAGGTGAGGTCCTTCATGGGACTTGCAGGTTATTACAGAAGGTTTATTGAAGGATTCTCAAATATTGCACATCCAATCACATCCTTGCAAAAGAAATGATTTTTCAACACTTGAAGATTTTGTTGACAAGTGTGCCAATTTTGAGAATTATTGATTCAGATGCAGACTTTGTTGTGTGCAAAAATTCATGCAAGGAAGAGCTCAATGGATTCCTTAGTAAGAATGGGCATGTGATACACTACGGATCAAGAAAGTTAAAAGAGAATTAAATGCTCTATTCTACTCATGACTTATAATTGGCATCCATAGTGCATGCCTTGAAGATGTGGCAGCACTATCTTGTGGGTAAAATATTTGAGCTGAGAACAAACTATAGTGGTCTAAAGTATCTGTTTGGACAACCAAGTTTAAATGCCATACAAAGTTGGTGGTTAGAATTCCTCAGTGAGTATGACTTGGGCATAAATCATATCAGAGGAAAAGAGAACAAGGTGGTTGACACACTTAGCATAAGGGTGCATGAGATGCATGTTACAGCCATTAACATGTAAAAATAATATTTGTGTGACATAATTTTATAGGTTTCCAAATCAGATCATTGCTATGTGGACATAAGCTGAATTTATAGCAAGGTATGTTGCAGTAGAAATTTGAAGGTTATGAACTAAAAGAGAATGGAATCCTCATGAAAAGGCTCAAAGTCTATGTGCCAAATGTTCAGGAGTTGAAAAATATGTTATTGTCGGAGATGCATAAAGTTCCTTATGCAGGACATCTAGGCTACTAGAAGACAATTGCAGTTGTCAAAAAGTAATACTATTGGCCATGCATGAAGAAGGAGGTTTCTGATTTTATTGCTAGATGCCTTGAATTTCAAAAGGTCAAGGTTGATCATAGACATCCAGCTGGTTTGCTACAACATTTTCCCATTCCTGAGTGGAAGTGGGAAGTTGTAACCATGGATTTCATTACTAATCTGCTTAGGACTGCTAAGCAACATGATTTTATTATAGTAATGGTGGACAAGCTTACTAAAGCTTCCCATTTTATTCCAGTGAAGTCAATGCATAAGGAAGCCGACATTGCTGAAATATACATGCGAGAAATTGCTAAGATGCATTGTGTACCTAAGACAACTGTGTCTGACAGATATTCCAAGTTCACATCGAACTTTTGGAAAGGGTTATTCAAAGGATTTTGGACAAATCGGAACTTTAGAAAAGCCTATCACCTAGAGTCAGATGGAAAAACAGAGAGGGTAAATCGGGTGATTGAATATATGCTCAGGATGTATGTGATGGCTAAACCATCAAAATGATAAGACTACCTTCACTTGGTAGAGTTTTCTTACAATAATGGGTATCAATCATCTCTAAAGATGATCTCATTTGAGGCACTTTATGCTAGAAAGTGCAACACACCATTGAGTTGGGACAACCCAACAAATCATGCAATGGTTGGGCCATATCTTCTCTGGGAAATGGAGGAGCAGATGGTAAAGATAAGGTGGAATTTAAAGGTTTCCCAAGACAGGTAGAAAATTTGTGCAGATAAAGGTAGAACCCACAAAGAGTTTAAAGTGGGAGACCATGTGTTCTTGAAAGTAAAAGAAAGACGTGGTTCCCTGAAGTTGGGAAATTTTCTAAGTTGGCAGCATGCTACTGTGGGCCATTTGAAATCATATGGAGGATTGGTCCTGTCACATATATGCTTGCATTAACTTCATCTTTGTGTAGTCATCCATGTATCAATTCTTAAAAAGTATGTACTTGGTGCTAATCATATTATTGATTGGAATGTGATTTAGGTGGAGCTAGAAGGTGGTTTTCGAGTGCGTTCGGTTTGCATATTGGATCAGAAAATCAAATAGCTCCATAATAAATATATGGATCTAATAAAGGTCCAATGGAACTGGTACGCTCCTGAGTATGAAACTTGGAAGCATGAGGATTCTATGCAGGCAGAGTATCTGCATCTTTTTGAAGACTTTTGAAATTTTGTATGTACATGTGTATATAATGCACTAAGTACAGTGCATAAATAAATGGGAGGGGAATGTAATTTCCCTAATCCTAACCCCATTTGTAATTGTACATATAGGTTGGTGAGTTGTTGGTACCAATTTTAAATGTAAATGTACATATAGTTTGGTGAGTTGTTGGCACCAAGTTTTGATTTGCACACACTTGAGTAGTGCGTGAGTATTGTTATCAAATAAAGGGTGTGTGCATTTCATAGTGTTGTGCACACCTGGGTAAGTGCGCATGGTTGTACAACAAAGGAAGGGTGTGCACATTTCATAGTTTTGTGCGCACTTTAGTAAGTGTGTGGGGATTACCTGGAAGTTCACATCAAGTTGAGTTATATATATATATATATATATATATATATATATTTGAGGATGAAGAGCATGTGTGATTATGAGGCTGGTGAGATGGGATGCAAATAGGCCAGTGTGTCTATCCTTGTAAAATGTAATCAAGCTCAAGTTATTAATAATATCACATCATTGTGTGCAGATAGATTAGATGAAAAGATACAGGGGGATAACTCCATCGAAAAGGGAAAACGGGGGACTTAGGTCCAACAAAATATTTTATTAATATTTCCAAAAAGTATAATTATGGATATTTATTTATCCTAAGTTCTCGAGGGGTGGGAACAAGTCACCATGTGGCTAAAGATAATTTTGAAGGTGACAAGTGTCCAGTTTAAAGCATGTAATATATATTGTTGGCCTTAGTGTATTTTGGGGAATTCGTTCATTTCTCATGTGCAGAAGGGGTCAAACCAACTGAGGAAAAGCAACTATTGCCTTATCTATAGAGAAAATATTGTAAAGGATATTTTTGTATTGTAACCAGAGTATTTATTTTCGAAGAGGCGGGTTTTCAGGCCCATGAGAATTCTCTCCAAGTGAGATATTTGTTGTCGAAGAGGCAGGTTGTTAGGCCTGTGAGAATTCTCTCCAGGTGAGAGATTTTCTGTCGAAGAGGCGGGTTACCATGCCTGTGAGCATTCTCTCCAGGTGAGAGTTTTGTTGGGAATTTTTGCCTGATGCGCTAGGAATTAGTTATAGGCCTCTAAAAATTCCTATTTGACCTATTGTTGAAGGCTTGGAAGGGAAGTGGGGTAGTCGAGGGACTGTTGAGTAGAGAAGGGGCACACTTCTTTGGGTGGGACATGCATGTGGGGAATGAGAGATTGTAGGCTAGTTGCAATAGTGGCACCGTGGACTAAATTTTTTTGTTGATTATTAGACCTTAGCCTGGCATTAGGAACCCTTTTTCCCTGGTGGGGTTAAGCCCCAGCTCGAGGATGACCTGTTGCTGAAAGTATATGAGCAACATAGTCTATGGTTGGGAGGAACGTCTGAGTTCTACGTGTAGTTGGTGACTTTTCATAAAAGATAAGTGTCATTTATATGCTTGTCTTATTTACTGTGTGCTTAATTATCTATGTCTGATATGGGTTTAATTCTTGTATGATGTTGCATATAATTAATTGTTGTTATTTTGTATAATGTTGCTTGTACATGTAATTGTGGTGTTAATATTCAGTATTTTTAGTCGTACATGCGTAGTATGAAAGTTGTTATTAGTTATTCCTATTAAGTTAACCTTATAATAATGGTCATGAGTCTCTGAGGTGAGGTGAGAATGGTTCTGTGTGCAAGGAAATACTTCGTTCACGCAAGAGGCTAGATTCGCTTGTGTGTGTAAGGAAGCAGTTTGCGCACACGAGGAAAATAGAATTTGCATGTGATGCCTTAATGGTTGCACACACAGTAGTGATCACATGTTCATAGTGGATTACACGCACAATAATGTTGTGTTCTCAGTATGCTTGTGCGCAGTTGTATTGAATTACTTGTGTTGTTATAAGTTGTATTAGAAGAGGAAAGTTGTGTGGCGTGACCTAGCTTGGGGTCGAGCACGTTACTTCAAGTATTTCTACGCAGAGTAATGTTATAGATTAGAATATGCGCACTAGATTTTGGAGTAGTGTTGCTCAGTAGTAAGTTGGGCATGTTAGAGTTGGTATCAAAGCAGATTGGTAACGGGGACATTACATTCATCATCTTGAAGAGGATATTGAGAAGCTTCTTCAAAAAAAGTTTCTTTGTTTATCACACCATACATTTCTTTTCTATTTTCAACATAGGGCATCCATTCTTTATTTTAATTTGGGCTTCATTTCTTGCAAAATGATTCAACAAAACCTGCAAAAGATTATATTTATCCCCTACCAAGATGCTTAAATAATTAAATTGCATCTATTTCATTACCAAGTGCAAACAACCTTATCACAACACTTTCATGAATAATGCCATTCATGAAAATGAATACACGAAATATAATATGTGTAGTATGGTCGGATCATAATATCCACTAAAATTTGGAATTGAATCCATATCCACATTTGGTTTCTCATGAGGGAACCCCAAAATATTTGACAAATCAATAGGAGAAAACAAGTCGGCCAAACATGGAGGCCATTCCATTTTTTTTTACTTCTAGGTCTTCAATACAAGCCTGAAAATAAAATTATATAATGAATAATGATTATAACTCATACCAATACCAAAGGTGGAGTCACCAAGATGAGATTTCTTCAAAGAACCTTCAAAATTGATGGATGTGCTTACCTCTACACCCAACAATGTCTTCAAAATATGTAAGGAACAATGGATTTATCCCTTCATGGAGTCACCATGTGAGAAAGATATATTCAATACAACACTCTCACAAATGTTTCATGAAGCATAGTCTTCAAATTTTCCAACTCTGGAAATAGCACTAAAATGTTACCACCCAAGTTGTACTTAATGACAAAATCCACGATCCACAAGGTACAACTCAAGGGAAACTATTAATATGGTCTGCATTGTCACCTCGATAACATATCCTCTTCACTTTAGGCCATCTCTGAAACTCAAGGGTGGTATCCCTAATAGGATTACTGAGACAAAGCAATGAGGCACAAGGTGAAGTTGGGAGTAGCCTTAGTAAAACAAAGTTTTTGGGTTTTAGAGTTGTTAGAATTTTTAGATTTTAAAATAGAGGATGGAAGGAAATATAGATTAGTGCAAAATACAAAAAGGGAAATGGATTTAAGGTGAATAAAATGTCTTATGAGGTCAAGAATAAGCCATCTTAAGAATTGGTTTATTTTTGTCAAATATTAGGGAAAGAGATTAGAACCAAAAGGAAGAGTAATCCCTCACCCAATCAAGATTAACAATGGATATCAAGGTTCAACAAGAAGGGATCCTAATAGATAAAACCTTTTCCAACAAGATCAAATATGGCTTGATAAACTTACTTAATACTTTTTCTATGGATCCAAAAGAAAAACAAATCAAGGCACCAAATAATCACCAAACTAACAAAGTAATAAGGAAGGAATTACCCTAGAATGTGTTCCTTCTAGGTGGCAGATTTACCCTTCAAATGGATCAATCTAGTTAGTTTGTTGAAAACTTGAACATTTCACCATTAATCCTTATGCACCAAATCAGAGCCAAGATAGAGAAGCTTCAAGAATTGACAACCCTTTGTAATGTTCCCAAGCCAAGTTTTTTGCTTGGAACACTAGCTAACCACTGATTTACTTGTTTGTGTATCTGTGTTTGTAGGTGGGCCTCTTAAGTTTGGCCTTAGGGTTTAGATTTTAGTTATTTAAGCTTAGATCCAAAGACAAGCAATAAATATAAAAGATAACAAAAGATATGGAACCGACAACAAGATCTGACCTTTATTGATGTAATAAGCAAGAACTTGATACAAGAAGGATGCAGATCTGGAATAACATCAGATAGCTCCAATAGACATGATATGAGCTACTAAAAAATGCTCTCGACAAGAATATGCAAGCCCCCAAGGCTAGATATACAATGAAGATCAATACAAGAAGAATCCAGGGTCAAGTGCAAACCCCCCTGGCTGATAGCACGTCCTACTACAGAGCTAAGAAGACCAATATTTTGGACCAGTTGAAGGGAGTCTCCAAATGGCACAAAACTCCACCAAATGATATATCGGGGCAAGTAGAAGCCCTCCCTGAAGTATCAAGTCCAAATTCCAAGATCTGCCCCTCCAAAGTGTTGAATCCTCAATCAAGATTGTGCCCTCATGAATACTGTCAAGCTCAATAATTCGGCCCTAATGAAGGAGGCCTCCAAATACCCTGAAATTCTCTAGAAAGATAGATCATACCACCACAAGCTACTAGAAGAAGTCTCAGGGTCAGATCTGAGGTGTAACCCTTCCAAACTGAGCAGATATGAATCRCAGTTGCGCCCTCCTTTTCTCAAAAACGTATCAAAGCTCTAGATAATACTATAGCAAGAGTAACCCTTTGAAAACACTCAAGATCTAATGAACAAGGCCCTGCAAGAAATACCCAGGTGCTAGAATGTCAATAATCCCTGTCAATAACCTGGATCGAACTCCTCTCCAAGGAATGATACACCCCTTGCTGAAAAACCCTCAAGGGTACGGCCTGCTTCCCTCCTGAATGGATGATGGTACCTGTGAATACTGTAGAATGGTGTGGGTGGATTATTTCATCCCAGAGACCAAGCTTGGAACAAGGTGAGTGGAATATTTCACCACTGAGTTGTTCTTTAGGGTTTGTATTCTCAAAACCCTCAAAATTGTGTGCTCAAGAGCTCAATAGTCAAATGCATAATAATCCAAGATGAGTGAAAGGTGTGCCCTAGGATTTCCTTTATACCTCCTTCTATTCCTATGTTGAGTTAAGTTAACCCTTAGGTTCAACTCCTAACTCAACCTCAAGCGCTCTAATATTCCAATGCGTTACTTTTTACCTTTTCAAGTCAACTTCAAAATATAACATTGAGTTTAGTTGACTTTTCCCATGTTGAATGAGACTATAGTCTAGTGGGGATGACTAGACTACTAAGTCTCTCCAAACCTCTTCATCAATAGGTGGGGGACATTACAGCCTTTACACAACCATATGCTCCAAGAAAGATATGCCAATTAAGCTCGAAGGAGTGGAAGCTCCAAAAATCCAACCATGAGTGATAATGAAGAAGGGAACCTCTTTATATAGAGTGTTTTTCAGCTCCCTTTACAATAAAATAATAATATCTCATGCGAGATCATTATATCTAGCCTATGGAGGAGTAAATAATTATTTCCTCCAACTAACTAATCAAAAATACATAAAATAATGAGGTGGTCAAGCCACATGTACCATCCTCCAACCAAAATAGAAGCAAGAGAATGGGATTTATCCATCAAATAGGGAAGAATATGAGTCAATTATGTAATATATAGCCTCCAAAGGCCTCCAAGTGAATAGATCCACAACCAACTCCTCAAAGTAGGCAATGAACCTCCTAGATCTCCTCCAAGGTGGATGTGTAACTCTCCAAGGGTGGATGACCCCCAATAGATGCATAAAAGCATGGGCCATGTGGCCTCAAAAGCTAGGGAAATCTTCACCATGATAAAATATCAATAATTTACTCCCCAAATAAGCAAAATATGTGGGACGTTCCTCCAAAGAGTGGTCAAAATTATGGAAAAAAAATTCCCACAACATATTTTAAAAGCAACATAATTGTGTCAATTTTCCTTGATTTTCTATTATGACCACATTTTGGAAATCTTKCAGCCACTCTGCATCTAATGTTGTTGATCTGGAAAAATTATAGTCTCTATCAAAAACTAAATTCYGTTGAATTTAGGACACCCTAAAAATATGTAATGCAACCCTATATATAGGGTTTGGAACCTCCTAGATCTTCTCCAAGGTGAGACTTCACWTCAAAAAGCATGATAAAATGTGTAAAGTAACCTCCAAAGTGTACATCATCCTCAAATCAAACAAGTGGATCCATAATACAAGGCATCAACATGTGGAGTGTGAATAACACTCAACCATCTCCATGAAAAGAATGGATGACCCCCATAAARTTATCTCCAATGGTGATATGTGAGGTCTCCAATGTGTAACCTCCTCCTCAAATCATGCTAACCCTATCATCAAGTCAAGGGAAGTTGAAGGAGTCCCACACATTCCAAATAGAGTCCCCAATGGCTAAGTAATGCATCTGCCAAGGTGGACGTCCCCTCAAATTCATGCTTCAAAATGTGCAAACAAGGTGAGAGATCCAAAATATTGGACATAGCATTGCATGATAAGTCCTAGTATATGAAGAATAGAAAAATTGTTTTTACTGATTCCTTGGCAATTGTGAACCACCTCGATATGCATGAATATGCCTTAGGAACTGTGAATATGCCCAAAAATCAAGATGAATTCAATTGATCAAGAGGAACCATTTCATATGATCCATCAACATGTCATAAAACCCTCTAGTTCATCATAGTTCATGAAGTCAAATAAGTTCCTCAAATATCCAAGGCTCTTAGTGATAGAATTCACTAGGGTAGTGAAGAAATTCATTAGGATTATCCCTATTTATCATATTCATATTTTGGTATTATGGAACTTTAATATTGATTTATTGGTAGAATATGTTGTATAGTTTTTTCTAATATTCATATTTTGGTAATATGGAACTTTGATATTGATTTATTGGTGGATTATGTTGTGAAGACAAAACTATATTTACCAACTAAATAGAGCTTTAGAGATTTAGATCTTCAGAGTACATAATTGGATGAATTAAAGATTCTTATTTGATTATCACCTTAGGGTGGTGACTAAAGATGTTATAAACTATGATGTCAATGTAATTGTGTACTCTTTACTTGAATTCTTAGTCCTTATGACATGTGAGATAGGTACTAGAACCCACCAAGAGAATGTACTTACTTGCTAGTGAAAAATGGGGAATGTAAACTTGAAAGAATTGATAAGTATTGATTGTACAATTCCTTTCCTTTATAGAGTCATGTTGAAATTTTCATTCAAAAGCATCAATTCTAAAAAAACATCTTTTTAACTGTAGTTTAAGAAGAGTTTTGAATTTCCCCTAGAGGTTCATTTTTGGAGGGTTTTGAATGCCTAAAGGTGCATTTGGGGATGGGGTTGAACCATCGTGAAATAAAATTTTGGGGGTGGTTCAAATGCCCTCAAAATCACTTTGTGGTACAGTTCAAATCCCCTCCCCCCCAAAAAAAGAAAAAAAATCCTTTGGGAGGTTGAAACCCCCATAAGAAATTTTTGGGAGTGGTCTAACTTTTAATGTCGTTTCTTTTGGAGGAATATTTTTCAAAACTACCCCTAATTCCCACTTTTAGTGATGGAAAGAAACCACCCCTAAAGGCCTAAAATGTAGTAGTATTTGTTTGCTTTGAACCACTTGGATACCCCTTTTTCTTGTTTGAGTCAACGTATAGGGCCTACACACATGCCTCATCTATGGACTTGGGATTTAATACCATAACTTGCCTTCTTACGTGACTATGAATCCCACCAAGAACTTAATGGCCATGTCTAGGTTATTAGGATTTATCCCCAATTGAATGTCTTTCTTCCAAAACATTGTAGTGTACCCTTATACACTATGTACTTCCCATTGTCAATGTAGCGCCACCACATCCTTTGGTCCTTTTTGTATCCAATAGAGTAAAATTGTGGCTTGAAGAGGTCTTTAAATACCTTCCACCTAGTTACTAGTGGTTCTTCCCCCAACCTAAGGGTCTTGACCTAGATTTATCACCAAGTATATATATGGAGTTTTGGATTGATTTTGAAAAAATATATTTTTTTCTCTAATCATACATTACACACACTAAAATATACTTCTAATTGATGTGAATCATGATGCCACTTAAATGTATCTAACTCATATTTGTAGGGCGTGATATTGACCTTCACTTATACTTTAAATAGGTGAAAAGAAGATTGGTTACAATAATTCCCTTTTGAATCTTTGATTATTACTTCTCTTCCCCCAACTCCTCATGATCTTATAGTTTTGCATGAGCTTCAGGTCACTTTGAAAATGGGTTGATATTTTTCTTAAGAAAGGATATGAGTAAGGTTATACCTAGAAATATCGACCACTTGAGATTCCAAAGTTTGAAACATCAACTCCCCATCATCTATGGGTCTTTCCCTATTCTCATCCTCCATATTTGAGGGTTGTGATTGCTTATTTACACTTTTTGTGGCAGTTATTGTTGGCAAATATTGAACAAGCAATGGACACGTGTTGATGGTTGTTGTCATTAATGGCAACAGTGGAGACAGCAGGATAAGAAGGATAAAACCCCGTGGGGATTTGTAAGTAAAAGCGCAGGAGGAACAGCCTTGAAGAAAACGCGCGCAGCAAGAGCTTACAGAGGAAAAAGGAAGACAGAGATCCAGTGACCGTTGGATCCCATTTAAATTTCCCGAAAGGCCGATAGCCATCAGATCTTTAGAAGTTGCGCAGAGGTTAAACGCAGGGGTTAAGTCCTACTGTGCAGAGGTGAAATCACGAAGGATTAGGAACCGTCCATTCGCAAGGACAGGTGGCATAGGATCGAGCGTTGTTGGAGTTATGCTCATCGGCAAATTGGGAATCAGAGTTTCATGAGTCCCGTGTTCAATCACAACGAAAACACCGAAATTGTGATATGCAATCTCACGATTTGATCGTAGCCGTTAAAGAAAGAATGATATGGACCGTTGAATCTCTGCATGGAGTGTGAGTATTGGTATGGTTGTGGAGATGACTCAGTAACCGTTGGATCCAAGCGCAAGACCCGATCATCGTTGGATCAGAGATAATCTGCATGCCTTTTAAAGAACAAGGATAAGTGGGAGTAATCGTGATGTGCAAAATCCCGATCTAATCTGAGCCATTGAGCTAGAAGTGAT
>JASDQU011375159.1:4967-24436 GCA_032191745.1 Picea mariana | reverse complement strand
GCAGGGGTGCGGAAATTCCTGTTACAAAAAGAAGTGCTGGGGCCAAACATGCCCTGTAGAACCCAAAGTCTTCAACAAATTTGCATCTGAAGATGCATCTCTTCATGGCACATGGAGTTGACCACCTATGTTGGAGAGGCGGTCAACACTGCCCTATACACCTTCACCCTCACGCTGCAACACAAGATGTGAAGGAGGGTCGACCTCTGCTTATAAAGGAATGGAGAGGTGAATTAAGAGGGCTCGAATTAGAAGCTTGAATGCATGCTATCCTAACTCGACTTCACACTTTAGAAATAGATGATTTCAAAATTAGAACTCGACTTTACACTTCAGTTACAACTCGTCCTTGACATGGCACAACATGTTATGCCAACTCAACAATTGACTCGACCTTGACTGGACATGCATGCGAACTACTCAACATGCACATGACATGCATGCATGTCATGCATGCAACATGCAACTACACATGCATGCAATATGCAACATGCAACATGCAACATGCGACATGCAACATGCGACATGCAACAAAACTTGACAACTTTGACTTTGACCTAGACATGCAATTTTGACTTTTACAACTCGACTCTTTACAAGACAATTCTAATTTCTTCATGGTGGATGGAGTTACACGTGCCAACACACTAGATCAATACATTTACATCATTTGCAATATTAGAAAGATTGTTTGNATATCAGAAAGATTGTTTGTTTCTAGCTCATAAGAGTTTTATGTTCAACCTAACTTTTGCTAGATACCTTGGCTTTTGCTCATGGCTCACAAGGCTTGACTAGGCTCATAGAGGTTGTACGTTCCCCCTGACTTTTGCACTAGTCTGACTACGCTCACAGAGGTTGTACGTTCCCCTTGACTTTTGCACTAGTCTGTCTATGCTCACAGAGGTTGTATGTTCCCCCTAACTTTTGCACTAGACCGTCTATGCTCACAGAGGATGTACGTTCCCCCTGACTTTTGCATTAGACTTACATCTTGACTTTTATCTTAGACTTACAAGGCTTCTACCTTTGCCTTAGCTTGACTCACAAGATCATATAGCATCTTGTTCGTCTTGACTTTTGGTTTGATTCATAGAGGTTGTACGTTCCCCCTGGCTTTTGTCAATACCTCACAAGACTTGTTGATTCTCCAAATCTCCCTGGCTAGCCTCAAGGTGGCCCATATGGCCTCCCATTGGAGAATGACTGTTGATGCTGCCAAATTTAACACGGCCGACCATCAAAGGCCTAGCACACCATATACACAATCATCCACATGGCCTACAAGGCTTTAGACTTGCATTTGTCTCGGTCTTACAATAGTGTTGCCATGAAAAAAAATATAGGGTACCTCCCAGGAGGTAACAGGTAACCATAGGAGATATGATCATTCTCCAACAGTTATGTACTTCTATAAATGCGTAATACAATATAGAGTGTACAGGTATGTGTACAGTTCTGACTTCTGACAATTATCTCTTTATGATTGCATACTTGTCTTCTTGATTATTTACTTGCATGTGAGTTCATTTACATTGTGTTGTGCACAGATCAAAGACTCTCCTTAACAACTGTTTTGAAAGAAGCAAAGAACACTGATTTTGCAGTATTTTTTCCATATCATCTAAATAGCGTTGAGCCTGTATGCTTCAGGATAAAGCAAACATTTAGGGTCGAATAATGTTGAGCTTGGTTTAGATACATGTGCCCTTGGGTAGGAGCCCTTCTGCATGGATTTTGAGAATATACTGTACTTTGTGCATTTACAATTTTTGTAGATTGATGTAAAAATATTATAAAATATGGTAGCGCACTTTTCTTGGGTTGTCTTGTGGACCCAAGTGGTGCATGTTTAGGAGACCATAGTTGACTAGTTTGACATTGTAATTCTATTTATAATTTTATACTATGATGTGCCATTGCTTTCAGAATTTTGGTGAGAGTTGTATTTTTATTTCTCTATTTGCAGTACAATGGTTTAATTCCATGTTGCAAATATTATTTTGGGGAATATATTGCCGACAGTCTGTAGATAAACTAATTGAAAATATGGGGGAAAATTGGAAAATATTGTCAAAGTATAAACCTAGACCTAAGTAACTCAAAAAATATCGGACAAATTGGCAATCAAAATAACTCCGAAAAATTGGAAATATCGGGTGAAATGGGAGATATTAAATGGGAGATATTTGCAACACTGGTTTAATGATCTTCATCGGTTTGTTACAGCTAGTTTTTGTTTTCTTGTGTGATTGCTTGGGTTCCTTTTTACTTTTTATCACACTTCATTGATTAGAGCAGTTCATGTACAGTTATGTTTGGGTTATTATGAACGCTCTTCTCTATTTAATCTGCACAGATAGGGTTGGTTTGATGATACTAATATTTGGTTATAGTTAGCTTACCTGACTGTATGGTTGTTGTCTTTAAGAACTCCTTAGGTGTCTAAGCAGACCTGTCACTTCACCTAACGAAGCAAGAGATAATTCAAACATTAATGTTTTCTTTACGAACAAAATATCCAGTGTTATTTTTTTGGTGTTTTCTCTCTTCTTTGAATATGATCAAATCTCCCAAGTTTTGGCTGCAGAAACTTTTTGAATTTTGTGAAATAGTGCCGATAGAGTATTAGGTAAGTTTTAAGAAAAAATTGTCTTTACGGTTGTGAATATACTCCCTGTTTTTATTGCACTCCATTTTTTTTTATCTTATGGATGTGATCCTGGGCATAACGAAGCTATGAAGCTCTTGGAATGTCTTATTTTTCATTCAGGTCACAGTATGACTATGAATCATATTCCAAATTCTTACTGAATCAACTTATAATTATGGGCTTCTTTGACATTTTGCTTTGACAAATTTGCAGGGTACAGCAGTAAGGACAACAGGAGGGAGAGAAATATGGAATATTTTGGCCTTGTTCTGCTGGCATGCTCTTCACTTGACATTTATTGTCATTGCATATGTTGCAACTATTATTAACAAATCATGGTCCCTTTTGTTTGCCAAGGAATCTTTGGAAAAATCTAGGGCTTCACAAAGAAAGAAGCCTCAAATTGTAGGTGTGGTGATAGAAAGTGAAGAAGCTGAAACTGAAATGTCCAAAGTTTGTAAGCTTCTTATGTGGCTAGCTGATATTGGTGTGCAACATGTGTCTCTTTATGATATGGAAGGTAAGAATAGTTTTCCTTACTCCACCCATCTTTCACTGAAGGTATGGATAGGCTTTGCATGGATTTGGTTTGCATTTTCCTTTCCTTTTAGAAGTTTGATCGACTCCCACTTTTTATTTTGTTTTATCTCTCCTTATAGAAGCAGGCTTATTACCATTGTAAGTTCAACAAGCAAGTCAATGCATACATTATGAAAGGAAAATTAAAAAAAAAGAAAAGTCATATATGACGTAGAAACTAGGTAATAGATAGGACTGTAATGTGTTTGTTATGTATATAAAAATATACATTATTCATTAATATATACCTTAATTATAGAACTTAGGATATTAATTATTAAAAGGTGCATTGCATAAAGACATAGCTTTGCATGAAAGGTCACCTTGAGGCCTATAAAATGCCAAGGTCACTCATCATTGTAAATCATATCATTCAGCCAATCATTTTATATATTATTTGTTCTATATGGATTTCAGTTGTTTGTCCTTCTTATGATGGATATTTAGTAAATGAACTTTGTTCATTTCATTTGATATCAGATCCGGCCTTTGGCCAGAACTTTTCAGAGCTTGTCTAATCCAGCTTCTGCCAAATCATTATATCAGAGTTTTCTCTAATCTCTAGGTCCTTGACCACATTCAGGCTTTTGGCCACCTATGGTTCAGAGTTATAATTCAAAATTTCGGTTTAAGACGAAGTTATTGAGCTGCAAATTAAAGAAAAACCAAGTTGAACAGGCTTCTAAAGTTAAAGGGTGAAGAATCTGATATTAATAATTACATTGAGAAGAAACATTACCTCGCTACCAAACATCAAATACAGTGACCAGGGAATAAAACCTTTAAAGCTCTTAAAGGATTTGCGGAATCATATAGAGCCGCTAGTTAATAAAAATACTCCAATCATATATCCACAAGAACATTGGCGCAAGTTGCAACAAAGAACCGCCAATAGAAGCATACGACTTAATAGAAACAAGTTGCAACGAATACTTGCTATGATAAGTTGGTGGTTCCGTGGGTTACATTGCAGCTTCGATCCAAATCAATGGGTGGTTGGGTTGCTTTATAATAATTAAATTGTTGCCAGCTTAATCACTGGATTAGCAACTGATGCCCATGGGCCATCACATTCAGGTGAGAAATCTAATTGGGGGTGGCTGCATAAGTCTGTCTGAAATTGCTCCGTGTCATGTTTGTCTGCATCGAGCTGCAGCCTTTTTGTTCATCAACCATCATGATTGTCGGATTGGGTTGTTGCCTAGCAACACCATGACAATTACAAAATCAAAGACAGGTATCATCACAAGCTTTAACTAAAAAGTTGTCATTTCAATGTTAAAAGGCATCGTGACGGTTGAAGGAATAATCACCAAAGAATACTAAGTTCGTTGTAATTAATAATTAGCTTGTTATAATTGACTTAGGTATTGTATGTATTAGAGTCACCATTTTAATGTCAAAAGGAGTAAGGGTGGATTACAACATCAAGGTTTTAGAATCAACGAATTTTATTATTATACTCGATATTACTATTGAAACCCAATCAATTAGTTAGTGGAATAAAAAAGATAAAAGGGTTAAGTTCTAAGGTTCAATTAAAAAGGGGTATTTACCTAAGTTTCCTATTCAAGGTTATAAAGGGGTTATTCAAAGATTTTTTTCAAGGAGGTATTATTGAAAAGGGCTATAGAGTTCAAGTACACATCTTCACATCGAAGAAGTGGGACCCTCGCACTCCATGTGCCCAATTATTATCGAAGGAAGATATAAGTTTTGTAATTGAGGTATCTTTTGAAGGAAGTTTTTGACTAAAACAAAATGGAGTCTAGTGATGAGAAGAAAAAAAATTCCTAGTACCTCGATCAAGTATGTTTCAGTGTTAGTTAAAATAAAAGGGACAATTGAAGGAAAATATATTACTTTTTCAGTTGTTCCTATCGAACATAATGATCATTTTAGTACTAAATTCGCTAACCAATTATTGATTCCAGAGTCAAATATAATTGAAAAGATAGACTTTTGGAACAAGAAACAATATGAAATAAATGATTTACAATTGAGAATCAACAATTATACTTTCATATCACAATTCAATGTTACATCCTTGTGGAAAAGTGATGGTGACATAATTCTAGGTTCACCCTTGATGGAAATATTGGGGACTTCCATCTTGAACACGAAGAAGTTCTTGACATTCTCTTATAAGAAGAAGTTCTTGACATTCTCCTATAATAAGAACATAACATTGCAGGATGTTACAATGAAGTCAGATTCAATAGTGCTCTCATCAGAAGAATTTAAAGATATCTCCAAGGTGATCCTTTAGGATAATTAGAAGTCAATACAAAATATGCAGAACAAATTTGACAAGGTTGTCTTGGATAAAGACGAAGAAATTTCTTGCCTTAAGAAGCACAGTCAAAACCTAATCACATAGATTAAGAAGTTAAAAAGTGAAAAGAAGTCACATTAAGAAATGCTGAACCAACTTACCAACAAAGAATCAATGATCGATAAAGAAACCACTGATCCCATTGAAATAGAGAAGTCATTAGATATATAAATCTAGACCTTGGAGAAAGGAACTAATACATATCCAATCAACATTAAAAATTAGAAGGATTCTTCTATTGAGATCTTAGCAACCAATAAATCACCGGAAGTATAAAAAACAAAGGTTCCAAAAATAAGACACAAGATACAAGGATGCCTTATCGTCATCCTAATAATAAAAGCTATTGTATTATTCAGTGAACTAACCAAAGATGAAGTCTATACGAGAAACCAAGTGAAGACCCTATTATCTTGAAGAGAAGTTCAAGTGTGGAATCTTTCCATTTCCCAAATCATAGAAATCATCACCACATAGTTTTGAGAAAATTGAATTAGGGTGGTTAGACCCTTTCACAATTTAACATTTTTTCTCAACGCTTAGAAGATCATATCTTCTTGTATCGTCAACCATCACGGCTTCAAGAATAGAGAATCATGAGAAGATATTACAAGCTAGAACAAGAGATAAAGTTTTTTCATAAATATGTTTTGAGGAAAATTCATTTCTAAAGGGGATGGCAATGTTATGTATATAAAAATAACATTACTCATAAATATATACCTAACTATAAAACTTAGGATATTAATTATTAAAAGGTGCATCACATTTATGTGAAGGGTCACCTTGAGGCCTATAAAATGCCAAGGTCACTCATCATTGTAAATCATATCATTCATTCAATCATTTTATATAATATTTTTCCTATATGAATTTCAGTTGTTTGTCCTTCTTATGTTGGATATTTGGTACCAGAGAACCAACAAGTAATATTAGTAAAGAAGAGGTAGTGGCATTGAAAAATCTAAAGAGTAACAAAGATATAATTATTCCAAGAGCCACTAGAGGAAATGCTACAGTCCTTATGGATATAGAGGTCTATCCAAGGAAATTGATGGAGCACTTGACAACAAATTCCATGAAGACCCATTGTATATACAATTGGCTACCTAGCTACCATCTAGCAAAATTCTTTGCCATGAAACTGAAAACACTGGTGGGACACTTCGTCTTTCATTGAAGTTTCAATCTATTTTGTGAACAATATTAGAAATTTGAACGTTGAAGAAGAGGACATTTTGGTCATCTTTGATGTCATATCCTTGTTAGCATAGGGGCCAGTGGATGAGGCTATAGAGATGATTCAACACATCATGGATCAAGGTCTTCGTGGTTCAATATACAAACAAATAGATAGAATCTCTATGGGATCTCCACTATCCCCTATTGTGGAAAACCTATACATGGAGAATTTTTAAAGAATTACCATTAATACATACCCACTCAAGCCAAAATTGGTGGAAAAGGTATGTTGATAATACTAACGTAAATTGGTTACCTGGAAAGGAAAGATTGGATAATTTTTGGAACATCTAAACAATTGATTTGGTCATATAAAATTCACAATGGAAATTGAAGAATGGGATTGTGTTCCTTTCCTAGATGCCCTAATTCACTAAGAAGGTAGATGGATCTTTGGCTCATTCAGTGTATCAAAAGAAGACTCACACTAACAGGTATTTGTACATTGATTCACATCACCATCCTTCCCAAAAGTTTGGTGTTTTGAACACACTTGCTACTTGGGCTATTAGAATCTTTGATGATGAACATTTGGGACATGAGTTGATCATCTGTCAATGGTCCTCAAAGAAAATAACTATAAGGATCAATGTTGTGAGACCCAAAGTTGACAAAAAATTAGCTAGCTTGGGACTCGGCAAAACTCAATGACATGTCAAAATTGATGAAACTTGGGAAATAGAAAAAAATCAATATACAACTTACAAGAAATTTTGTGAAGAAAAAATAATAATGACATTGTAGGGTGCGTTTTACCTAGTTTTGGGCCAGATTTGGCGGGGTTTGTTGAGTTTCAACTAAGTCTTGGCGATTTTAATGCTGAGTACTCATTTCAGAGCTGACTTGGCAAGACTAGTTGATAAGAATGCACAAATACAAAAGTATTTTCAAAGAGCTTGGGAAGGGCCCCGTAGTAGGAAACAAAATAATGATATGACCTGAGATAACCTTGCTTTATATTTGGGGTAACAAATTGCAATTCTTGAAAACAAACAAAAGTCACCTTTACCCTGTTGCCGCCTTATACACACCTAGGTTATCGTGGAAGAAATCTTCAATTCACTTGGTGTGTCCTTGGGGGCAAGTCTCGAGTCAAGGTGCTGTCACCTGATTCTCAACTCCTCCGTCTAGGCCAACTCCTAGCGAAGCCAAGGGGGGTAGTCCCTATGAAAAAGAATCTAAGGCTTTTACTCTATGAAATTGAAAAGCAAATTTATTCTAGGAGTTTATTTGGAAACAAAAAATTTAATATAGCAGCATAAATTACTCAAAGGATACAACCTGTGAAAAGCTCATAAATGTTAATCATTCACCACATGTTTCAAATGGAAATAACTTTAAACCAATTGAAGTAAAGATAAGCTGACACAAATAATAGAAGGTAGACCAGTGCCAGATAAATGTAAATGTGATGTGATGAAAATGCCGTGTTAATTTTATCTTGAGAATTTTATTAAGGTATTTGGGATATTAACAAGTCTTTGAATCCGTGAAGTGAGGATTGAAGTCGGGGTCCCCGCTCTTTGTGTGCAAAAGTGAATTTGGCCTCCTTGCATGTTATTCGACAATCTTATAGACTTGCCGACCGGGTGTGCCGTAGGTCCAACGGGGAGAGAACCTCGATCTCAAAGTTTCCCCCTGACTTAACCCACTCCACCCAGGGTAGAGGTCTTAGATGAATAACACAACAAAAAGATTTCCCTAGTTAAACTGGCTGCTTTGCTCAAATCCGTTTCTGGGTCTCCAAAGCCACTTGAGCATAGCTGTGAGATTGCATACATGGTTGAGCAACTTGGGTTTATTCCAATATTTGCAAAAAATAAACTAGCAACTAGTATTCTACGAAAGCAAAGCTAAAACTTTGTGATTGATTTTATGACTTCAATTTAGTGATGTGAATCGATTTTATCTTTTTATGCAAAGTTAAAACTAAAAAATTAAGCAAATAACACGGGAAACAACCCTGAAGCAAGAAAGGGAAAAACACCTGTTTCCCCCCCCAGAGGCAGGGGAAACGACGAAAAACGAGCTTTGTCGCTCGCAAACTTTATTAAAGCCTCTACACTACTTTTTTTTCTTCTGGGCCTTGGATCCTTATAGAGACAGATCGATAATCTAACTACATACAACAAAAGAAAAGACTTTCTTGAGGCTTGGGTCTTCAAGTGATTGACTCGGGTGAGGGGTCTTCCACTTGGATTCCAAAGATCTCTCTTGTACCCTGAATGAACTGTTAGGAGAACAAAGAAAATGTGTTATTAATGGCAGAAAGTAAATGAAAACATAAAGGAAAACAAGTGATTTTCAACAATCTTTTTGAAGGACAACTTATTCCAAATAAAGGACAAAATTGTCTAGTTTTTTAGAGGGTTTAGGAGGTTATTTATTGCTTGGCCGCCCCAAACTGATCCAAGATGAAATGAGTTTGTCCTTGGCTGTCCTTCAACCTGTGAAAACAGCGAAGAAGAAGACTCCAAAGGCTGCCAAAAGAAGGTTAGGACAACAAAGAAAAATTACCCCAAAACTTGCAAAAAATGAATTAGAAACTAGAGAGTATGAGCTAACCAAATCTAAACTTTATTGCAGAAATTTTATGACTGTTAGGACGACAAGGTAAAGCACTTTGACTTGCCAAATATTGAAATGAAGAACAGAAATAAAATATTGCAATTTTAGCTTTAAGAGATAGGGATTAAAACTAGCTAAAAAATGCTTGGAAAACCTTTCTAAATCTACCTTTTTGAGATGTAAAACTCTAAGCAATTAGTAGATCTAGATTAATAACCATGCAAAACAAATAATAGACCTTAAGAGCAAAAATCTTCTTTGCATGCAAGTAACCAAGTCACCGGAAATATTTTTTAGAGAAATTTAGAGAGGAGAAAGAGAAATTTGTAGCTTGGAATTTTTAGGCAAATGGAGTCCTCTTTTGGTGGAACAAAGAGGGATGATGTCTTCTTGTGAAATCTTAAAGATGAGGGTGATGCTTGCTCGCTCAACCTCCTCTCCAAGTGAAGCAACCTGTAAGCTTATAAACCCTTGCAAGAAATATAGTTAAACAAGTTGCTGTTACCTACAAAAGAAAACTTGGAAAGCATGAACATTAGCTGAAATAAACATGCAATTCAAAGAGAACTAAAGCAAGTAAACAATAAGATTATCAAATAACTGAATTTTCAAACCTTATCCTACATGGAGATATCTCCTCTTCATAGGCCAAGTTAACCAATTTAACATGCAAAAATACAAGAACAAATATACCTCATGAGCATTAATTTGACAATCCACATCCACACATTAGCATGCTACACCATATGAGACCTCCAAAGCCTTTTATTCCATTAACAAAAGAGATATTACAATCGTGTACATCAAGGTCGCCTAAGCTCCAACTGAACAAATGGAGGAGGGTCGCCTTGTATTTATAACTAGTTGGGTGATAATCCCAAGAGAGGAAGCACATTGCATGAAGGAGTGGCGCAAGTAGTGAAGGGGAGTGGCGCATAGAGTGAAGGGGAGATGGAGCATAGTGTTGTGGAGTGGAGTGGAGTGTTATGAAGTGTTGTGGAGTGATGTGAGGTGGAACTAGAGTGAGTGGGAGTGAACTYGGGTGTGAGGGCGACTGTGAAACCTAGGCGATGTGCACCCTCTCTCCTAAATGCGCCACATAGCCAAGTGGGGTCGAGTCCCTACTTTGGGATCTCCTCCATGCCCATGTCACTCAATGAGGTGGACTTCCTCTCCAGTAAACTCGCCCATCCTCAGAGTTGATTGGGAATCAAGAAAAAACATGTTTCCAACATGTTCCCCACTTTTCCTAAAAAATAGGAAATTAATTAAATGGCTCCTTTTTTGTCTTTTTCGAGATAAATACATTTTTTAGTGATAAAAATCACTTTTTTGCTTAGACAGAAGGGGAATAGGGTTTCAAATGGTGCTCTGACTTGGAAAACGAGCATAAATATGGCATCTGACAATGATTGATGCCATATTTTTACAATTTATAGACTTACAATTAAAATTTTTTTGTTTTGCGGGAAATTTATTATTCCACTAAACATTAAAAAAAAAACTATCAAACCTAGCCGCAACTTCCATATGACTCAATAGACATGACCTAGCATGAACTTATATACATTTAGATATTAGACATTGGTTATACCATGCCAAGGCCTAACCACCAACACATACTCCAACTTTGGAGTCAGTTTTTGAGTGAAAAAACTTGGAAGTTATTAGTCGCCCATTAAGGCAGACAAAAAATAATTAACAAGTGAAAAAAAACACTCTAGAGTACATGCTCGTACCCAGGTCTTAGGTGGCCAATAGTCTTTTACAACTTTCATGCTCAAGTCATTTATTACAATGCCCTTGGAGGGATGGAAATGCAGAAAAGTGGTCTTTAAAAAGACCTGCTGAATCCGTGAACTTTGACTTCTAAGCATCTATCTGTTCAGTCTTTGGCGGCTCATCTTCAAATTCAGCTAGTGCAACTTGGTGGATAACATTGGCTCCATATGGGGACGTGTGGTTGATCTTTATATTTGAAGGAGACCATGCGAGAATCCAGAATCAAATGACAGAAGATGCCCCCATGGGCATCAAATGACCTCGCTGAAGAACAACTTGAGAAGATAACCGTTGACTGGGAGTGCCAACCTCTCACCATCCAATCTGCTGAGAAAAAATGAGTTCTTGCCGGCTATACCCTGTATGGTGTATGGACCTGTCCATAATCTGTCAAATTTCCATGATTTCCTTGCTTTTCCCTTCTTTTATCCCAAAGAAGGACTATGTCCCCTTCCTGAAAAACTCTCTGCCATGAAGACTTATCAAAAGTCTTTTTTACCTTTTCCTGATTCTTTATACTCTGATCCAATGCTTTGCTTCTGCTCTAATCCAACTGATCAATCATGCTCTATTGGAAATCTTCATCTAGACCATACCTCTGAACCAACTGATACACTGGAAGCTTTAAATGAACCGGTAAAGTAGCATCAAGCTCGTAGAGAAGCTCAAAAGGACTCTTTCCTGTAGAACTCTTTTTGGTGATTCTATCCGCCCATAATGCAAACTTAATCTTGTTGTCCCATGACCTTTATTATCCCCCACTATTTTCTTTAGAATATTCATTAAGTTCTTATTGTTGGATTCAACAATACCATTACCTCGGGGATAATAGTTTGAAGAGTGGGACAACATAATGCCATACTCAAAACATAATGAAGACAATTCTGTTGAGTTGAAGGCCTTGGCATTATCGGTTGTAATCTTGGCGGGCACATCGAATTGAGTGATTATCTTATCTTCAAGAAAATCCATGACCACTTTGTCGGTTGCTGACTTAGTGGGTATTGCTTCTACCCACTTAGTAAAATAATCAGTTGCTGTAATTATCCAAGTGTAACCATTACTTGAATTATCCTTAAACTGACCTATGAAATCAAGCCCCCACTGCTGAAAAGGGGCTTCGACCACTACTGGCTGAAGAGGCAAGGCTGCAAGCTTCTGCTTCCCTGTGAATAACTGACACTGCTGACAACCCCTGCCCATTTTATGAACATCTGAGAAAATGGTCGGCCAATAGTAACCTGCTCTGAGGATTTTTTGGGCGGTAGTTTTAGCCGCAAAGTGTCCAGCACAAAATTCTGAATGGAAGTCAACCAAAAGTCTCTTGGACTCTAGCTCATCAACCCACCTAAGTATCACTCCATCGTGGTTCCTCCACCCCAATCCATCTTGAATGATACAATACTTAGCCGCTTTCAACCTCAATGCCCTTCTCTTATGATCAATCAAATGACTTGGGCATGTGAGGTTTGAAAGAAAGAAGATGATATCTGCATACCATTGGTGTTCTAATTTTTGAAGTTCAGGTGACAAGGCTGGCCTAAATTGACTGTTTTGACAGACTAGGTCCAACACTTGTTCATTTCCTTCAGGGAGCATTTGAGCCAACCCTTGACCTTTAATCAACTTAGTGGGTTTGATCTCTAAGTCATATTGTTGAAACACATCCTCTTTATATGCTTTGAGCTCATCATATGTGAAAGCAAATACATCCCTATACTCTTGGACTAAACTGTTCAATTCCTTTCTTTCTTTTTCTGAGGTTCCTTTTCCAATTTTTATGAACCTTGGGACTTCCTCTGTCCCAATGTTGATTTCAATATAACTGCCAGGCTTTATTACTTCTCTTTTCTTTTTATACATATCATGCCTGTCAAAAATATTTTTTAAGGCAACTATTCCTCTAGGAACTGGATTTTTTATTGGATTATCTTCATCAACATATTCTTCCCCTCCTCCTTGTAACTGACATTGAAACCTGAGAATTCCTTGACATTGTGGATGAACCTTAGAATTTGTTCATCATCTTTGAAAACTTGCCAATGATCAATATTGTCTGGGATAGATGGCCTAAAGATTATCTCCAACTTTCCTTTTCCTTTCATTAGATCTTCTGAGGGCTGGAGGGTAGAAGCTGCTACAACTAGACTATCAACCAAGCTGTTTTGATCTCTAGGGATAGCAATGAGATCTATAGCATCAAAGAACTCTATGGTATCCCAAATAACATTTCTATATCTTCTTAACCTCTCACTTTTGCATGCATACTTATTTTTTACTTGGAGAATTACTAAGTCTGAATCACCCTTTATATTTAGAATCTTGATACCCATGTCCTTAGCAATTTCCAAGCCAAGCAAAAGTGCCTCATACTCGGCCACATTGTTTGTTGCATCAAACTCAAGTCTGAATGCAAAGTTATAAGTTTTCCCAGTTGGAGATTTTAAAACAATTTCTGCCCCTTTGTCTAATCTTGAGTAGTCTCCATCAAAATTCATCTTCCAAGCTTTATTACTTGCTTTTTCATCTTTGAATCTTTCTTTAGCTGATGCTAGGAAGTTAGAACATATGGAAAAGTTACCCATGTCAGACAGTTGGCATAAAAACTCATTGAAAGGCTTTTTAGGATCTTCAATATGATATTTTCTTTTTGTTTCCCTGAAGAGTCTGAAATTCTTAGTTGAGGGAGGAGGGTATGGAATAGTTGCAAAAGTTAAATCCATATTTAAGCAGCCTCCCATATGAGCTCCCCATTTTCTAGATAGAAGCATCCCCCATGCATCCGACACATCTATAACAAGAACATCCATTTTGAATGCAAAGTCAGGGCGAAAAGCTAGCTTGACTGGCAAATCTACGATTATTCCATGAGTCTCGATTTCTCTAGAGTCCATGGCACACACATTTTGATAAGGTCTTGTGATTTTAAGGCCCAACCTTTGCATAATTCCCTTGGTGATGGTATTTGATGAAGCACCCAAATCATACATACAGTTATGTAACCACTGATCATTTATTTCTAATGATACAAAGAAGGGGGGATTCTCTTCCTTGGTCCTATCTCTGCTAGTCAAAACCACTGGAGGATCTTCATGATGTTCCTTAACTTTTTCTTGATCTTTTGGAACAACTTTATTACTTGGAACATTTATTGCTTGAATAAGTTTCTCTTTCTGTGAAGGTATTTTCAAGAGATCTGACACTGGGACGAAGACCTTTGCATTTGAAATCCAACTACCTAAATCAACAATTAGATTAGTAATTGGAGTGTTTGTAGGAGTAGTTACCTTAGGAAAGTTAGCTTGAGATTTGTTTTTTCCTTCTTTCCCCTTCCTCTGGTACACTATCTCTTTGTGCGTTGCCATTTCCAAAATCTCCTCATTTGTGGGCTTATGACCATATAACTTAGTGACATTGTCATATTCTTCAACCACTTCATTAGCTTGATCACTTCTTTCTTGCATTTGCACCCAATAGTCCATAGATAAAGGGTGAGCTTCACCAAAGTTGTTGATGTGGTTGGAGTTTCTAGATTTCCATACAAAATTGTTTGTTGGAGGGAGGCCCTGTTCATTATCTGGCAAAAAATTGGGTAGGTAGATTCTTCGTGAAAATTTTCACAAGCTCTACAAAAAGGTGGTGTTTCTTCATTTACCACATTATTTGACTCTAGTTGATTAGGGGGCCTTTGGTCTTGAGGAGGACCTTTCCTTTGCCACCTATCATTATTTGGTCTGGGTTGGAATCTATTATTTTGAGATCTTTCCATAGCTATCATCCTATTCTGTAGAGCACTAAGTTGAGTAGCATGGGCTGCTTCCATTCTCTTGACCATCTTAGTAACGTCCTTTAAGGGGTCGAAATTTGGGTCTTTATTTTCAGGAGCTGCAGCCTTGTCCTTTGCCTCTGTCTGCCTAGAAGAACTACCCTGACTGAAACCTGGAAGATTGGACTTCCCTGAAGCCTGCATGTTCTTATCAATCTTAATTGCTATATCTTGAGCTGCCTTAAGGCTGGGGGTTCCTTATCTCTACGCTGGTATTTCATTTCCCCACCAAAAGCCTCGACATAGTAGATTAAAATAACATCATTTGGAGGCTTGATATCTGTATGCATACTTGAGAAAAGTTCATTGAATTTCTTGTTAAACTCATCCATTGTCTCATTTTCATTCTTTTTTATTGTGTTGAGGGCTGCCAACAGGTGACGGTGATCTCTCTTTTCCCCCCATTTTTCTGTGAAGGCATCTAATAGATCTTCAAGTGTCTTGAATGAGTTGTTGGGCATGTCCTTGTACCAATCTGAAGCATCATCTTCTAAGGAGAGGACACAAAGTTTCATTTTGACGTCTTCATAGTCATGTGCTGCACACCACTTATTAATACATCTCATGAATGATTTAACATGCATTTTTGCAGAAATAACATTATTGCCTTGGAAACTAGGTAATTTTTCTATGGCTTTTTCTGGAATAGCATGAGGATAATTATTTATTGTAGTAAAATCACAAGGATCATAAATTGCCATTTCTGAAATAAAACTATCACTAACAAAAAGCAAGTGGATATAAAAAATGGACTCAGAACCTAAGTGACTAAGGATTCTACGAAAAGATGCTTTGGCTAACCTCCTTCTATAAACCTGTTCAGGTTCAGGAGTGAAGTCAACTAAGCCTTCTGAATTCCTTCTTGTAGAATACTTAGTCAAATTAGAAATTAGTGGAGTCGCCAGATGATTGAGTCTAGATCTGATAAACTACAAGCATAAAAAAGCTAAGTAAAACAAAAAGGAAATCAAAGTCGTGTTCCGGGAATAGAAAGATTTATCCCCGACAGCGACGCCAAAAATGTTGCCGGTTTATACACACTTGGGCTATCGTGGAAGAAATCTTCAATCCACTTGGTGTGTCCTTGGGAGCAAGTCTCAAGTCAAGGTGTTGTCATCTAATCGTCAACTCCTCCGTCTAGGCCAACTCACAAGGGGGGTAGTCCCTATGAAAAGGAATCTAAGGCTTTACTCTATGAAATTGAAAAGCAAATTTATTCTAGGAGTTTATTTGGAAACACAAGATTTAATATAGCAGCATAAATTACTCAAATGATACAACCTGTGAAAAGCTCATAAATTTTATTCATTCACCACATGTTTCAAATGGAAATAAATTTAAACCAATTGAAGTAAAGATAAGCTGACAAAAATAATAAAAGGTAAACCAGTGCCAGATAAATGTAAATGTGATGTGATGAAAATGCCGCGTTAATTTTATCTTGAGAATTTTATTAAGGGATTTGGGATATTAACAAGTCTTTGAATCCGTGAAGTGGGGATTGAAGTCGGGGTCCCCACTCTTTGTGTGAAAAAGTGAATTTGGCCTCCTTGCTTGTAATAGCTTCCACATGATTTGTTTGATGTATTTCATCCTTTCATGTGTATTATCTGACTTGTATAATGATAGCAATCCTTATCTTGTTGTTCTTCCATAAGTATAGTTCTTCTTGGAACATATTATCTTCTAAGAGATAGATATACAAGATATGCAAACAAGATATGTACAAGAACTAAGAAGAGTATTGTTACCTTCAGAAGAAGAAGTCTCTTTCATCCTGCTTAGTCTTCTTTGTAGGTTCCTTTTCTTCGGCAACTGATGCTTCGTGTTTCTCCTTCCTTTTCTTTAGCTCGGGACAATGATTCTTGTAGTGACCATGCTTTTGACATTTGAAGCATTGTACTTTTGAAATATCTTCTCGGGACAATGATTCTTGTAGTGACCATGCTTTCGACATTTGAAGCATTGTACTTTTGAAATATCTTTCTCTTGATTTGTCTTCCTCCTTGAACCAAACTTCCTTTTGTTCTTGAAATTCTTGAATCTTGCTGTGAAGGTTTGATCATCGTACTTCTTTTGGGGTTTCTCTTTTGCATTGATCCTGAATTCTTCTTGAGCATAGCAAGTCCAAAGTTCTTCAATTGTAGGATATTCCTTTCTTGTGTTCATGCTTGCGACAAATGCATCCCACGTCTTGGGAAGACCATTGAGTACTATGTTTACCAATTCCTTCTCTGAAATGATCTCTTCAATGGCTTGTAGTTGATCACTTAACTGGGAGATCCTCACAAAGTATGATGTTATGCTATCATCATCATTCATCTTCATGTCACGGAGCTCATTCTTTAGACTCATTATTTGTCCAATATTTCTGACTGAGAAGAGGTTTGTTAGGGCATCGTACATCTTCTTCGATGAGTCAAGATGGGAGATGTAGGGTATCAAGTGGTATTTTATAGAGTCCACTATGATACTCATGGCATTGATGTCATCGTCTTTGAACTTTTCCATAACTGCAATGTTCTGTGGTTCTTTCTCTTTTCCTTCTTCAAACTCTGGTTTCACGATCTTTCCTTTCACGATATCCTACACTTTATTCTTGGCAAGGATGAGGTCAATCCTTGTCTTCCACGCTCTAAAGTTAGAAGCTCCGTCTAACTTGTTTTCTAACTTCATAGAGTAAGTCATGGCCGCTTTGACTTGGTCAACCCTAGATCTGACCAAAAACTCAAACTTGACGTCCTTGCTTGCTGAGAGTATCGGGAGATGCGCTAGGCTAGGGCACACTGATCTATCCGGAGATTAGGTCAATCCCTTCACTTAAGGTGCCTCAACGAGAGGATTAGGGTTTCTGCAACTGCACTTGCTAGTAACCCTAGCTGTAGTGCTTTGGTGACTGCTCCTACTAGAAACCCTAGCAACAGTTCTTCAATGAGCTTAATATCCTTATGGCTATGTTTCCTTCCAGTGTTTAGACTGAATGAAGGAGGTGTGGGCCCATAACCTGTTAGAATATAATGGATGTGCTCGTTTTACCATTGACAATATCGCTATTGTCACCCAACCATAGGTCGAAGCCACCCTCCGAGCACCTTAACCTTGACAGAGAATCACTTCGGAAGCAAACCCTAGGCTAGATAGCCAAACAAAGGGTAACGCTCCTTTCCCCAAGGATAGCGCACCAGCAAGAGCTGATCAGATAGTCGAAACCCTAACCAAGAGATAGTCCAAGCCAAACATGATCTGCTAGCTGCAGCAGCTGCAATGGCAACTCTCCTCCAAACCTGCACACAAAACTGGGCACTGTAGTGCGCACAAGTGTTGCTCTACAATTCTGAGACTGCCTGCCAGAATGAAGACTGGCCTCTTGTATTTATAGTAATTTTGGCTAACTGCTTGGGACGACTTCTCATTATGGGTATTTTTCTGTTCAGTATATATTATTTCTTCTGGCCAACTTCTTCTCTTGGAGGCTAATAACTTAATACAAGTTATCTTCTTGAGCCGACATGTCTTCTAGGGTTATTAGCCAACTCATTAGGGTTTCTTCTTGCTTCTCGGAGTATTCTATTCTCGTCAAGTTTACACGTGGAGGTAAATACCTCCCGTAGCTACCATAATATCAACAACAAGCACATCGAGCGACACATGCACTTCATCAGAAAGCTCATTCATGATCAAGTTATTGAAGTGCTCTTTTGCCCTACAGAAGATCAAGTTGTAGACATTTTCACAAAGTCTCTTACAGAAGTGAAGTTTTCCATACTTAGATCTATGTTAGGAGTTTAGGAAGTTGTCATTAAGGGGGGGTAGGCTCTAATGCCTCCTTCCTTCTCCTATTGTGTCAACATTGTAAATCCTTCAATCCTATCCCAAGTTGTTCGTAAGGGGGGATGTTAGGATATTTAGATACTTAGGAGTTAGTTAAGATCTACTTGGTCTAATGTGTCGTTAGGTAAAAGTGTGTTTCTTTAGTATGCATTAGTATGCATTTGTAGTTAGGAAATCCGACGGTCACAATATGTTCCCGACATAGAGTGATCCAACGGTTCATACTTTCCTCGATCTTAATGACCATTGATCCATGGCTTAGCACCCGATTGGTCCATGATCTCTATTTAAAGAGCATGGAGGGTCATTTGCCGATGATTGATTGTGAGAAACTCTTTTGTAAAATCTCTCTGTAATCTTTTTCTTTTGCATTAATAAATTGCTCCAAGTGGCCGTGTTGGTTGGGGCCGTGGATGTTTCTCTGTAGGGGTTTTACCATGCGAAAACATCGATGTGTTGATCTTTGATCTGGTTATGTGAGTGGTTACTAAAGGTGTTCGTCCTCTGTTGGAATACCTATGTTGTCGAACACAAATGGTGCTCTGGCTTGGAAAACGAGCATAAATATGGCATCTGACAATGATTGATGCCATATTTTTACAATTTATTGACTTACAATTAAAAAATTTCCATTTTGCGGGAAATTTATTATT
>JASDQU011375158.1:25401-36288 GCA_032191745.1 Picea mariana | reverse complement strand
TTCTAAGAGAACATCAGCTCTATGCCAAATTCAACAAATGTGAATTCTTCTAGAAAGAAATACATTACTTAGGCCATGTTCTCTCCGAAGAAGGAGTAGTGGTAGACCCTGACAAAATCAGGTCTATCATGGAATGGCCTACCCCAAAGGATGTTTCAGATATCAGATCCTTTATGGGATTAGCAGGATACTATATGATATTTATAAAAGGATTCTCCAAGATTAGTTGTCCAATCACTGCCCTCTAGAAGAAGGGGACAAAATTCCTTTGGACACATAAATGTGAAGAAATATTTCAAACCCTGGAACATCTACTGACCCATGCGCCCATGCTGAAGATTGTCGATTCAGAAGGTGACTTCCTCGTGTGCACAAATGCTTGTAAGGAAGGGCTCGGAGGAGTCCTTATGCAGAAAGGAAGTGTGATCTATTATGAATCCCTAAAATTGAACGAGCATGAAGTCAACTATGTGACCCATGATCTAGAACTGGCTGCCATAGTGCATGCCTTGAAAATGTGGAGGCATTATCTCCTGGGAAGAAAAATTGTACTTATGACAGATCATTGTGGATTGCGATACCTGTTTGATACCCCAAAGATCAATGCTAGACAAGCTAGGTGGATGGCCCTCCTTAGCGAGTTTGATTTCGAAATCAAACATATTAAAGGAAAGGAAAATAGGGTGGCTGATGCCCTTAGCAAAAGTATGAAAACAATTCACCTGGCAACAGTGAGCACCTGCAAGATAGATGTCAAGGAAAGAATCAGAAATGCATAAGAAACAGATCCCTTCGTCTAGAACGTGACCATGTACCTACAACAAGAACCTGCTGGAGTAAAATATGAAGTCTACCAGGAGACCGAAGGAAGTCTGCTCACTTACATAAACAGATTTTATATTCCAGCGTGTGACGACTTGAAGAGGTTCATTATGGATGAACTACATAAAAGACCCTATATTGGTCATCCAAGATACCAGAAGATGATCACTGCCACGAGGAAACAATTTTATTGGCCTGGATTGAAGAAATACATAGCCGAGTACCTAGCCAAATGCATAGAGTGCCAACAGGTTAAAGCAGAACATCGACACCCATCAGGATTATTGCAACCTTTTCCAATCCCAGAATGGAAATGGGAAACCATCTCCATGGATTTCATCACTGGATTACCAACCTCAACCAAACAGAATGATGCCATTATGGTGGTGGTGGATAAATTGAGAAATTCTACTCACCTCATCCCCATCAAGTTGACTTGCAAGGCAATTGATATCGCCCAAGTATTCATGAAAGAGATATTCAGACTGCATGGTATGCCGAAAGAGATCATGTCTGATAGAGACACAAAATTTACTTCCAACTTTTGGAAATCACTGATGGCTGGTTTAGAGACCAAGTTGTTGTTTAGCACCACCTATCACCCTCAAACCGACAGACAGACAGAAAGAGTGAATCAAATACTAGAAGATATGTTAAGGATGTATGTAATTCATCAACCCAAGAAGTGGGAAGACTACCTGCCACTGGTAGAATTCACCTACAACAACGGCTACCAAGCATCCTTAGAGATGAGTCCCTTCGAAGTCCTCTATGGTAGACCATGTAACACTCCAGTCATCTAGAGTAATCCCATAAACAGGATTTATTTTGGACCTGACATGTTGAAATAAATGGAACAGTAGGTGACTCAAATAAAACAAAACCTGAAGGTCGACCAGAACCGACAAAAAAGTTATGCCGACCAAAAGAGAACTCCAAGAGAGTTCAAAACGGGAGATCATGTATATCTTAGAGTTANATGCTAATCATATAATTGACTAGTCTATGATCCAGGTGGAACCAGAGGGAGAATTTCTACCAGGACCTCAATGCATACTGGACAGAAAGGAAACCCCGCTCCAGAACCGAACCATTGCACAGGTCAAGGTGGAATGGAGACATTTTGGCCCAGATGAGGCTACATGGGAAATGGAGGATTCCATGAGACAGGCATATCTGATTTTGTTTACTTCTGTACATGCATGTCATGTTGATAGATAAGAACATTGAGGATGACGTTCCTTTAAGGGGGAGGGAATTGTAACACCCTGTTTCCCCCAGTTTGTAAAAATAACTATATTGGCCAAGAACTGTGGCAAACTCAAAAATGTGAATGTGTGATGTGAATGGACCTTGTGAAAAAGGTTGATGAATGTGAATAATATATTGCAAGAATGATGAGAGGGGATATTCTAAAAAATAGACCACGATGGCTGAAGAAAGGTGGTGGAAGGCACCTGGAAAGCCGGCGTTAAATTCCACCGAAACCAATACCGTATTTGGACTTCACTGGCCCGGAGAACCAAGAGCGTCTCACTGGGCCAGAATTAAATGACTCACCAGGATTGGTAGGTAGATGGCTCCTCATGAGTAATGAGGGATGGGGAGGGGGTGAACCACCCATCCGTAGAGCCATTAGGTCTAACCAGTGTGAGGGAAATCGCGCCACACGCAACCTCGCAAGAGGAAAAGAGGAGTGAGGGAGAAGCAGGAAGGGGGCAGACATGAGGGAAGGAAGAGAACTTTGGAAAATACAGAGTGAGTGATAGCAAAGAAGGGGGAGAGTAACCCTCATTATCGGTCATTGGAAAATAGAGATGCAGTCTCACAGCATCGTGGTCTCATCTCTGGGGTGGCTAGTGGTAAATCCTATCGGAATCGTTGAGCCTACGGTTGGGTGGAAACGAGCACCCCTCTCAGCAGTTGCATTCACATCTGGTGTTATTTCTGATAAGTGTTTTACATCTTGCATCTTGAAATTTATATGTTGACATGTATGCTCATAGTCTGTGCAGTTTTATGAGTGGTTTGAGTATGAGACTACATGTATAGTGTTTTGATTTAGAAATGGTGATTGCATGCTTATAATGGAAAGACTACGTATGGCTTATGTTTTATAAATCGCTATCTATATGCATACCGATCTCATTCAGATTTCAAGTCTGCATTTGGGAAATCTATGTCCTTATTCATCCTCAGGTAATACCCTGGATAGATCTGCCTATAGAGACACCCTTCTTAGAAATCTCACCAAGAATCTGGAAAAGGATTCAAAAGCGCAAACCTTAGTAACCCGGTACGAGGAAGAATGATCCTCTTGAAGTCCCGAAATAGTAGCGTAGGGATAAGTATCGATCGATGGATGAGATCCTGTCGGGAGGGTTGCGGTCATTCATGACCGTTAGATTGGAAGAATACATGAGGGCGTTAAATGCCTTAACCCTTTTTCTTCCTTCATCTTCGTGAGTAGCGAAGAAATCGGGACCGTAGATCCCCAAGGTCCGTGGGAGTATCTGGACCATTGGTTTTTCCATGTCCAGGGAGCAGCGGGAGAGTGTTTAGTGTGGGACAGGTCTGAGCCGTCAGATCTTGGTCTAAATAGCCGACAACCGTTGGATCTGTTGAGAGTTTCACAAGGTTTAAAACCTCACGCGAAGAGAAGCAGAGTGAAAGTCCCGAAAGGGTTGTATCGGGATATCGGAGTTCGGGAGTTCGGGAGTCTGGAGGACGAGAGTCCAGGCACTCGACATCAGAAATCGAGAAACTGCAAAAGAATCTGAGCCGTCCATCTGCGGGAGGACGCATGTCGAGGAATCATCCATTTCGAAGATTCAGGCACTGGAACTCACAGAGGTGAGCATCTTGACTTCGCGAGTAGCGAAGTCTCGAGGAAATCTGAGCCATTTGTGTGAGAGCGGATGCGTGTCGTGAGATTGCCCATATCGGGAATTCAGACATCGGGAGTCATAGAGGGAATCCTTTTGACTTCGCGAGCGGTGAAGTCGCGAGAGGATCAGGACCATCCATCCGAGGAGGACAGGTGGCAGAGATCAAGGGATCTCACGAACTCGGAGGTTCACAAGGTAAGAGCCCAAGGGTTGGGTGCTCCAATTCCGAGTAGAAAAGTCACGAGGAGTGGAGACAGCCATTGGATGCAGAGAAAGGGAGGACCGTTGGATCAGGAACCCCATCACCTATCGCGCGTTCGGGGGTTTGGAGGTTGAAAGGAGTCATTTTCAACTTCACGAGTAGCGAAGTGCCTAGATTCGGGCATGAGAGAACACGTGGCAAAACTTCAAAGTGGAGCTCGCATGATTGAAGGTGAACATGTGTTGCCTGGAGAAGGGAGTCAATGCTCCGTTGACTTCTCGCATCTTAGGGATTCGCGGGATAAGAGCATGAGATCTCAACCCTTTGACTTGCGAAGTCACGAGTAGCAAGAACGCGAGAGGGAAAATAAATATCTCTTCTCGGGGTTTTGCAAGACAAGATTGCAAGAGTTGGGTGCTCCAACTCACGAAGTCGTGAAGTGAGAAGTGGTGAGGAGGAAAATCTAAACCATTGGATCCAGGAACGGGAGGACCGTTGGATCNCCCCGAACTCCTGATATACGATATCTCCACGGAGTTCGGGGTTTTGGAGGTTGAAAGGGGTCACTTTCGACCGTAGGAGTCGTGAAGTGCTGAGAGCCGAGGCTCATGAGAACACGTGACACATCCATCAGGTGGTGCCCACGTGATTGACAGGTGGGCACACGTCACCCGGAAAGGAGTCAATACTCTGTTGACTTCTCGTGTCTCACGGATTCGTGAGATAGGAGCACGAAGGCTCAACGCTCCAACTCACGAGGTTGCGAGTGGTGAGAAGTGTGAAGAGGAAGTCAACCATTGCTGACTTTTACGTCTCAGGATTTCAGAGAAGAAGAGAATGAGAGCTAGATGCTTCAACCTGCGAGGTTACGAGTAGCGAAAAGTGTCAAAGGGAAGTCATGCGTCGCCTTTCCCTTAATCGCGAAAAGTTGATAAGCACTTGGTTGACTTAAGCATGTAGACACAGGACAGGGTCATGTGGACAAGACCCCAATGGGAAAACCTGCCACTCGCTAGCCCTGTTGGGGTTCGACGTTTCACCGTGTCGAGGTTTGCAGAGTCGAAAGACTCGACGCTCTGGTAGTGTTGAGTCGCGAAGAGCGAAAGAACACCATACGTGTTCGACCTGTGGTCGTGACCGATGATCACATGGATATGGACAAGGAAGGAACTAGCCGATGCTAAGACCCCCGTAAGTTTTTCGCGGATTATGATTCTCAAGAATTCGACAAAAAAAAATTGTTTTCCTTAGTGGATATGTGACACATATCTTCTACAACTATGAACAATTCTAGAATATGGGGCAGTGAAAATGACACATGTGTTTGTCACACTCTGTTGTTACGTATGGCCTTGTTCTCTTCTTTGATGGACCTGCTATCTCGATCTGTGCTTCCTCCTCAATGTATTGATCAGTGTCACTGTCATCCTCGACCTTCGAGGGTTACTCTTTTCTCGGTTTATCCGATTCTGTCTTCTCACTATCTTATTCATTTTGTGCTTCCTCTATGTGTTCCACTTCTAGTTTTTCTGCATTAGGAATTTCTTTTGTACTAGGGTTCCAACCTTCTCCCGCTTGGTTTACTTCTACTGCTTCTTCATCTGGGTTATGTTCCTTGACCAACGTCGGGCTAATTGATTCACTTTCTTTTGACATAATCTCATCCACATAAACCACCCCAATTTCCTCCTCTATCGATTTATTGGCACTTCTGGTCCTTATGGTGAACTGGCTAGGTGCTCCAAACTTTGGCAGTGTCATTGTTCTAGCTCTAGAAAATTTCTCTTCAAATCAGTTGGACTCTCCACAATTTTTTCACACAATCACACCATGTTCACTCCTTTTCTCTTTTTCTCTTGTTTATTCAAAATCACATAAGTGTTTGTCTTTTCATGTTTTTTCCCTTCTTATAAATTCTGTCATAAATGCTCTGATGCACCCTCTTTTTTCCGTTCATTGATTTCCTTCTTTCTGATCATTTTTTGTCTTGGTGCATTATGTTTACTTTTTATGTCACGTCGTTGCTTCATGTTCTATCATACCTCATTCTGGACTCTGATGCGCATTGTATCCTTCAACTATATGTTTACCTTGTATCCATCCACTAACTTTTTTTTTTCTTTTTATCATTTTCTACTTTTTTCTTCTCTTTTTCTTCTTTTAAGTCATACTATATACAATATGTACAAGTCTAACTTATGCACTATAACTATTGAGAGTTAATGGGTTGACTGTCCCTATACAGTTTTAGTCGACTACCATTCACCATACCTCGGTCCTCCTTTCCTGTTAAATCCTGCAGGTGCACAACACCTCCATATGTGATAGAATTTATCTCAAAAGGCCCTAACCAATGCATCTTGAACTTCCCTAGGTGCTACAAGTACTTATTTTCATAGAGGAGAACCATATCTCCTTCCTTGAAGTTCTACTTCTTAATATGTCTGTCATGCCAAGATTTATCCTTTGTTTTATGTACTTCTTGATGGAACCCAACAATAATAATGTATTCCTCTAATTCCATGGGTTGGGTCAATATTTCCTGGGTTGCGCCTCTTTTTGACATGTTTTTAATGGTTGCAATGTGTAAACTAGGTATCAAGTACTCCAATGGAACCACTGCTTCATGTTTATACACCAATACAAAAGGTGTTTTTCCTGTTAGCTTATTGCATGTAGTTCTATAGTTCCATAACATTGTTGGTACCTTCAAGTCCTAATCATCTATGTTTACATTACAAATATTTGTTAAGGCATTCTCCAATATCTTGTTAAACACTTCCATTGTTCCATTAGCTTGAGGGTGGTAAGGAGTTCTCTTCTGATGATGTATCTCAAATTCTTCAAGCATTGCCTGGATTTTACTATTAATGAAATGAGTCCCTTGATCACTCATCCAAATTCTAGGGCATCCAAATCTTGTAACTACATGTTCAAATAAAAATCTTGTTGTAGTCTCTATATTTCAATCTTTCATTGTTGTTGCTTCATCCCATGTGGTCAAATATTCTTTCGTTGTAATGAGATACCTTGCTTTTGATCTTCTGGTTGGTGGATTAATTGGTCCTATGAAGTCTATTTCCCACTTGTCAAACAATTTCAAATTTACATGAGGTCTTAATGGCATCTCATCCCTCTTGAATGGCTTTCCAACCCTCTGATAGACATCATAATTCTGACAGTACTGCTTTGCATCCTTGTGAATTGTTGGCCACCATAATATTGCGCGTAATATATTTTGCACAGTATCCTTCCCTGCATAATGTTCTCCATCTATGCCTTCATATGCTTCTGCCAAAATGATAGGGCGTTCATGCTCCATCACACATCTCAAAATGTTGTCTGCACCAAGTTTGTACAAGTGTCCTGCAATCAATTGGTAGTCTACAGCTCTAACTACCAAATTTTTATTCTACATAGTATTCAACACCTTTCGGGAAAATCATGTACTCAAAACTCAATAATGTCAGCAAAATACTCATCGACAATTTGTACTGAAAAAGTTTTACATCTAGGAAATTATCCTCCAAAATGCTTGGTTCTTCTGCATTCGTTATCCTTGACAGATGAACTGGCCTTGCATTCAATCTTCCAGGTTTCACAACAACTTCAAAATAAAACTCCTGAAAAAACAACAACCATCTGCACATTCTTTCCCCCAACACTATCTTATTGACCAAATATCTAAGAGCATAGTGGTCTATAAACATCTTAAAGTGTTGGCCTAACAAGTAATGTCTGAATTTCTGTAATTCGTACACCATATCCATACCTTCTCTTTTTTGTGTGTTGTAATTATGTTCTCAATATGACATCTTCATGCTTGCAAATGCTATGGGGTGGTCTATGTCACCTTCCACTAGTTGTGTCAATACTGCTCCAAGTGTTATTGAAGATGCATCCACATGCACGTGAAATTATTTTGACCAATCTGGAAACACCAAAATTGGCGTAGTCACCATCTTCTCCTTTAAAATATCCAAACTCTGTTGGCACTCATGATTCCACTGATATTTAGTATTTTTATTCAACATTTTCTCCATGGGAGCAATAATCTATGTATATCCCCTTATGAACTTCATATAATAACCTATATGCCCAAGTGTACTTTTTAACTGGCACACTGACTTAGGTGGTGGTAAATTAACAATAACAACAATTTTGGCAGGATCAACCAGTACACTCTATTTACACACCACATGCCCTAACAAGATCCCAAATGGTGCGTTGAAAACACATTTCTTTATATTCAATGAAATATGACACTGCCTACATATTTATAACATCAATATTAGTACTTCAACATGATCCTTCAATAAACTAAAGACTGTCCAATCATCTAATTAAACTTCCAAAAACTTATGAATAAAATCCTTAAAGGATGCTACTACTACTCTTGAAAATATTGCAGGTGAATTCTTCAATCCAAAAGGCATCGTTTTGTACTAATACAATCCCCATTCTGTAGAAAATGTTGTCTTATGTCAATCCTCTGGTGCTATCCTAATTTGGTGATACCCTGAAAACCCATTAGTAAATGAATATGTTTCTTGGCCTCCTACATTCTCCAATACTTCATCTATAAATGGGGTAGGAAAAGGATAATGCAAACAAGAATCATTCAACTTCCTCAAGTCTACAGAGATCCTTATTCCCCATTTCTTCTTCTCATGTACTACCATAGTACTGATCCATTCTAATTCTTCAACAAGTTCTATGACACCAACCTCTAACATATTGTCATTTTCTGCCTTCACTTTCTGTTGCTTGTACATTAGATTCAACATGTAAGCTCTATGTCTTATTGGTATGGAATATGGATTCAAAGGGATATTCATCTCTCCTAGTTCTCTTGCTACCCCTTTCATCTATGAAAATGTCGCTAGAAACAGATCACTATGCTCGCGCAATAACTTTGTTATTCTTCTTACTGTCTGATTATCCCAATAAGCCCCAATACTGGCAATATTTGGCTTCTCTTAAGTTCCAATATTTACCTTCTTGATATTTAGTGGTGCCAAAAATTCATCTGATTATAGTTGTGGTTTTTCTACTTCTCTTTTTCCTTCAACTTCTGGGATCTCAATATTGCGCGAGTTTTCTTCTGTTGGATCTTCTTCCACGAGGTGACAATAGTGTAACAATTTTTTGACTTTCTGTCAGTTCTGGTTTTGATAGGATATCACAACTTCAACTTCGGGTTCTTCAGATATCCTATCCCTTACCAACTTCAGTTTTGTATCTATCTTTGGACTCTCATTTTCGAATTCAAAAGTGATCACTAAATTTTGTTGCATCTCTTCTCAATTTGCAGTTTCTCTATGTTCTAATTATGTGTACCAATTCCTTGGAATGTCTTCTAATGTGTGGATAAAGTGATGTGGTCATTCTTCTGGAGGTACCAATCTCCATTGAACCATGCACTTATCTAAATGTTCTCTAGGTTGTCCAAACCCATCATACTTCTCCACATATTTCTTTTCTTGCTATGTGCCAAATATGATGTGCAATAACCTTTTGCATTGATACCAATCCTTAATCTTATCTTTATGTGAACCCCAACAATGTGAAGTTGTTTCTTTCAAAGACATGTCTAAAACTAATAGCCTTTGATTCTCCAAAATTTCCAACTTAAACTTTGATAAAAAGTCTTCTAAACCATTCCAACCATAGAAAGTAGGAGGTTATCTTACCTCCGAGTCAATCCATCTCAATGCACACGTTATTCTGGTGCATCTTCTGGTAGATAATTCATGTAATCCATGTCAACTCCACCACCCCTGGTCACTTGGCTAAGGGCCGATGCAATGTGGGAAAATCCCAAAACGAACCTATGATAGAAATTGGCAAGGCCTAAGAAGCTTCGAATCTCTGTGAGTGTGGTCAGGGCTGGCTAGTCACAAATGAACTTGATCTTGGTTGGATCGACATGCACCTAATGCTCATTAAAAATGTGGCCTAGGTACTGGACCATGTTCATTTCGAAGAAGAATTTTTCCAAATTTTCATATAGCTTGTGTTGTTGTAGAGTGTGCATAACCTAATGAATATGATGCAAGTGTCCCACCCAACTCTTGTTGAAGACAAGGATGTCATCCAAATACACCACCACAAAAGAATTGGTGAAAGGCCACAATATATCCTCCATCATCATCATGAAATTTGTTGTGGTATTTGTCAATCCAAAGGGCATGAACATCCATTCAAAAAGACCATTTTTGGACTTGAAGGAAGTCTTTCATACATCGGTCTGCTCTATTGGGACCTGGTGGTAGCCAGACTTCAGATCAATCTTATTAAAGTATTTTTCCCCCTTGAGTTGGTCAAGGAGATCATCAATTCATGGAATTGGGTACTGGTTCTTGACTATGATTTTATTTAGAGCCCAGTAATCAATGCAGAGTCACTAAGTCTCGTATTTCTTCTGCACGAGCACGATTGGGCTTCCACGAGGTGATGAGCTTGGTCGTATGTGCCGCTTTTCGATAAGCTCTTGGATTTGGCTCTTGATTTCCTCATTTTATGATAGAGAGAAGCAATAAACTATCCCATTAGGTAGCAGTACATCGAGGGTCAAATCGATTGAATGATTGACTTGATAGTGCATAGGTACTCTAGTGGGTGAGGAGAATATGTCTTTGTATTCTTCCATGACCTTATCCACTTGTTTTTTCTACGTAGAGACACCTGCCACGGAGGCCATGGATGTGGCTACAACATTTCTCTCACTTTGAGCGTGAATCAAGAAGAATACAAACTTCTCAATCTGAGAGATTACCTTCATGCATTGCTTGGAAGAGATCAAGGAAATGGCAGTAGGTGGGACTACCTCGGGTATCCTGCACAATTTCATATCCAAAGTAATAATAACACTATGAGGCCTAGACTCATATACAACATAATGTTTCCATAAATAAGGTTTTCCCAAAAGAACATCACAAAATTCAAGGGGGGCGGCATCACACAATACCTCAT
>JASDQU011375158.1:12426-24485 GCA_032191745.1 Picea mariana | reverse complement strand
CGCGAGAGGGATTCCTCGAGCAACAGTTTGAAGGGATCTCCTGCCCCATCATCTCCTTCCTCTATCGTTAGAAGGCTTCCTCGAGCAATGGTTTGAAGGGATCTCCTACCCCATCATCTCTCTTTTCTTTCCCCATGGGCGACCGTTGAGTTCAGCGAGGTCGATATTACAAAGGCTCAACTGGTTCGAGACCCAACTTCTTATACCCTAACCTCATTGGGGTCATGCACAAAGAAACAAATGAAGAGAAGACCATTCTGATACCACTGATCCATATTTATGAGCGGAAAAAAATGAAACATAGATCTATAACATTAACATAGATATGCAGTGAAAAATAACATAGATAAAGTGAAACTTAACTTCTATTCAATAAAGAAATTTGTTGAAACTATTAAATGCATAATGAAACAATCTTGCTCGAATGGTGATAGCTAATCTCTGAGAAGAGATGTGGTGACTACACGCATTCGCCTGAGCACATTACAATGAGGCCTCCAAGAATTTTTAGCATAAAGAAGTAATAAAAAAACCCTAGACATCGAAAAAACTAACCCTAGGAGATGAAGTTCCAAAAGTCATGGGGGGCTCGATGGGGTAAGTTGGTACATCAACTTCCTGGGGTCATAAATTTTGCATACGATCTTTATTTTAGGTGCATGATAGCTCGTTGGAAAGTTCTATCTGAGGACTACACATGTTGTCATCATGCTCTGGCTCTGTCTACATTGTCACTATTGCGAGCCAAAAAAACATTGTCCAGGGCCTCAAAACGACCCTGGAAGTTTAGGATCCAAAAAATTAGAAAAAAACTGCCAAGATGAAAAATGTATGTGAGTAAGTTGGAAGAGGTGGTTGGCCACCAATATCCACCCAGATCAAATTTTTTTTTTTTCTAATGCAATATAGAATGAACATGAGTCATGTGAGCATGCTCAAAATATGAATATAAGATGAAGTGTTCATGCATCATATGGAATAGATTGCATCCTTCAATGTCGACTAGATTCAAATAGCTTCTTGAGTAAGGAAAAGGGTTGAAGGCGCCTTCACTCTAATCCCTTTAATCTATTTGATCTCATGCATTTTTCTTCCTACGAAATATATTTTTTAACTTCTTGGTTGGTTCGTAGGGACACTCATATCCTAGCACTATTGACGCATTAATCCTTAATATCAAAGTTTTCTAAACGGAGCCTTTATTGACGCATTATGTATTAATATCTTTTTTTTTCTAAATGGAGTCTTCTTTTGTTCTGATAGAGACAAAAGCAAATGTAGTCTATTGAGTTTCGATTCTGAAGTATGAATATATCACATGTTCAGACTGCAACAACAATAGGTCGCCAAATTCAAGCAGAAAACCCGATCCCTTTTATTTGGACTTTATTGTACATATAACTAAAAAAAATTAGATACCTTAAACTATATTGTTTAAAAACTTAAATTTTTTTATGTTCCCACTTTCACACGGTTTCTGTTTTTTATTCCGTCTTTCATTTTTGAGTTTTAAAATGACAAGTCAAATAGATTTATGCTGATGCCTTTTTTAAATATTCAAAGATTTTAACTTGAATTATTGGAGTAGGTTTAATTTTTAGGGGAGGGTATTATTGATATTTAAAGTTTGAATACTTTTAGTTTTTTAGTTTAATTTTTGAGTTTTAAAATCACATGTTAAATAGCTTTATATTGCTGCGTTTTTTTAAATAGATTTATATTAATGAGTTTTTAAAATAGAATTAGAGGGATGGATTAACAAATCAAAATATTTGATTGACACATCGATAATGATATATCGTGATCCAAAAATTCTAATTCTATTTATGGGTGGTCTAATTCTTCAATTGTTTAATCCCATTCTTTTAGCAAATCTTGTATTAACAAGACTAGTGAACCTCTTTCTTTTTCGTTACAAAAATAAGGAAGTTCAATAGTGACGTCGCCCTAAAGAAGTTACATTAAGTAGTGAAATTAGTCGAACTAACACACACCTGCGTAGAATTCCATCTTAGGTTAACTGTACAAATGCTTGGAAAGAAACTAAGAATTCGTTGCTTTCACAACTAGCTACCTACATTTCCACCGATCATAGTATTTTGGTGTAAATCTGGAACTGAGAAATTCAAGGATCTCGGTGAAGAAGTAGGGCATTGCTTCCATGACTAGTCACACTTGGAGTATCCCCTATAGGACATCATATGGTAAGAATCCTACCCAACTCTCCTCAATGCAAGATACAAGATGAGACCTAGTTATACTAGCAAATCCAATCATCATAAAATTCAGATTCATTTCTTTTCTCAAATATCCACTTGTATCATACCATATCTCAATCGATTGACATAATTTTTCCACTGCATGTACATTCCCATAATGATTTTGTTTCTATGAAACATAACCTTGTTGCTCTACATCTTGGACGAGCCATGCTTTGGAAGGTGTTGTTAAAAGATCATCAATTCCTAATGAAATAGTTGTATCAGTAGCTTGTTGAAAACCTGAATTCTTTAGTTGATCCAAGATATGTGATGTATATGTCATTACGAAGTGATCTATTAATCTGCTAATAAAAATTNTATCCATCACTTTATTATAAAAGGGAAAATTATCATAGGGAAATCTAGTTCATTCCTTCATAAGGAAAAATCTCCATATTTTCATGAGCAGGATTAAGCAATGGGTTTAAGCCAGTTATTCAAAGGCTTTCTTGCCCTAGCCCGAGAAATAGCCTAAGAAAATCCCAAAAAATAAAATAATCCATCAAGTATACAAGGGAGCATCAGGAACCAGACAAGCAAGCAATCAAGCATTAAATCCCTTTTCCTTTCCCAACCATTGCCTGAGCCAGTCTACAAAATTGAAGATGATTTTATATGAATGTCCTTAGGACACGTATAAATAATTTTCTACAAAGCAAAAGATGATTCTAGAAATTGTGTTGTGACGAACATTTCCCAATGTCGTGATAGTTAAATGTTCTTATAACAAGAATAAATCATCATCTGTAAATTTGAAGTTGTTTTTCTATCAATGTTCTTAGATTCAACAAATATAAATCATCATATACAACATATATATCAAGTAGATTTGTTATCAATGTCCTTAATACATTAATACATTATTGAATGACTTTTTATCAATGTCCTTATCACAAGTATAATTCATTATCTGCAATGTTGAAGATGATTTGTTATCAATGCCCTTAGGAAAAGTATAAATAATTGTCTACAAAGTAAAAGATGATTCAAGACATTGCATTGTGATGAACATTTCCCAACATCATGATTGTGATGAAAAGTTCCCAACAATGTAATGATTCAATACATTGCATTGTGATGAAAATTTCGCGACGTCGCATTGTGACGACCATTTCCCAACATTAGAAAAGCAAAAGATTATTCTACAATGTGTCATGTGTTTCCCGACATCACATTATAATGAACATTGTCAAACATAAGATCATGACGAACATTTCCCAACGTCGCAATGTGTCAAACATTTCCCAATGTCGCTTTGTGACGAACATTTCCCAACGTCACATTGTGATGAACATTTTCCAACATCAAATTGTGATGAAAATTTCCCACTATCGCAATGTGACAAACATTTCATAATGTCACATTGTGACAAACATGTCCCAATGTCTCTTTCTGACAAAAATTTCGCAACATTGCATTGTGACGAACATTTTCCAATGTCGCATTGTGACGAACATTTTCCAATGTCGCATTGTGACACACATTTCCCAACGTCGCATTGTGATGAAAATTTCCCAGCGTCTCACTGTGACAAATTTTTTCCAATGTTTCATTGTGACGAACATTTCCCAATGTCACAATGTGACAAACATTTCCTAATGTAGCATTGTGATGAACATTTCACAACATTGTAATGTGACGAACATTTCCTAGCATCTCATTGTGACAAACATTTTGCAATGTCTCATTATAACGCCCTTTTCCCAATGTTCCAAAAGTAAAAGACAATTCTACAATCTGTCAAGTGTTTCCTGACATCACATTATTATGAACATTTCCCTACGTCGCAAGGTGACAGACATTTCCCAATGTCACATTGTGACGAACATTTCCTAGTGTCTCATTGTGAAGAACATTTTCCAACATCACATTGTGATGAACATTTCTCAAAGTCACATTGTATTGAACACTTCACAATGTTGCAATGTCACGAAAATTTCTCGATATATATATATATATATCATACAACACACATAGCCATGGCCATGGTCATTTATGGTCATCCATAGCCATGGTTATGGTCATGGTCAACCATGGAGTCATGGTTTACCATAGTTAACCATATTCATGGTCAAGCATACACTATCACTCTTAGCCATACCATGGATTTTTATTATACTTTACTAATATATAATTAAAGTATTACTTTATTATTGTATTAATACTTTATTAATGTATTATTTAATAATGTATAAATACTTGATTAATTTACATTAATATATTAATTAATAATGTATATATATATTAATTATAATATATTTAAACATTATTATAACAAGATAATAAATTATTATAAGGTATTAATGTGCCTATGTATTATTACATATTACTTATTGATGTATCATTACTTTATTAATGTATCATTACCTTATTAATATATTATTTTACTAGCATACTCCCTCAACGGGCGAATGGGAATGCCGAAGTATTTTTTAGATTCTTGTTCTTTGGAATATAAACATTATATATCAATATGATTCCACATTCTAATTTTCTTCATGTTTAGACATTTCATGTTGCAAAATTTCAAGTTATTCCTTTAATTTGGAGGGCAGTCTACAATGATGTGGTCATCCTTAAAGAAAATAAAACAGTATGGTCAAAAGAAACGACTTCTGCCACCTTTTCGACCACATCGACCCCCTCTTCTTCCTCCATAACCACTTCTTATATGATAATCATTTCCTCTTCCACCTTGGTTTTGATCTGCTAATTGTGTGTGATATATCATTCAATAATTAGAATTGTTTCCATTGTGTTGGCATTATAATGTAGCATTGGTATTGTCTTCGCAGATGGTATGTACTATGAACATGATGGATCTGGACCTCGTGATCATGGGAGAGGAGACCATATACTAATATGCTGCAAACTCTCCCTCTAAATTCCCTAAGGCTAGAATTGCACTAAAACCCCCAAAACAAAAAGCCTAGCATGGCTACCATGGTTTTAATAAGTAATTATTAGATGTTCAAAAAATATAGTAGCACCACTATATACCATAATTACCAAATTTGACCGTATTGGCTCAAAAAATTTGAAATTCAATGATATGATTTGGTTCATGTATTGATACACCAATTCGAGTTCAATAGGAGAATTTATGGGTTGGTTACATATTGCTATATAATAAAATGGCAAACAATCAACTTGTGAGAATTTGTTCATCAAGACTATAAACCATGATGAATATACCAAAGCATCTGCTTTTGAGACTATAAGCCATGGTGAATATTCCAAAGCATCTTCTTTCAAGACAATTTGAACCAATTGTGCAACAATCGAGCATTTCTGTCCAATGGCTACATAGGCGCAATACAATTTTTCACTATCAACCTTTGACTTTGACTTCATTTTCTTCTGATTCAATATGATATCAATATCTATAGTGGGTTTTTCAATTTGTCGGTCCCAATTATCAATTCTAGTTGACCACGACCTATAGGGATGAGGCTAACCACCACTCTTACCCAATTGAAGCCGTGACCACACAAGTTCAATCAACCAACAATCACAACAACCCAAAAGCTCAATTGACTGGAAAATGCTTCTAGTAATAATGCTCAATCAACAAACACTCACAAAATCTCGATCGATCCGTAAATGGTTTGTTTCTGTTATGCAAAAAGTTGCAGACACAAAAAAACATCCATGACTACAACTTTCCTTCGATTGGGATGTAAACTTCAGTGGGCTAGGGAGGAACTACATGATGACTTATTTATATCCAACGTAACCTCGCTACTGAAAACGATAAAAGGATTTTGAGTTTATTTATCATGTTCCTCATTATTGATATTGCAATGGTAATTTTATATTGAAAATTTAAAATAAAAATACATTTTAAAGTTTAATTTCATATAGAATTCACAGTTTTACTTTAATTTCATATGGGCTAGCTTCTAAACTGCTCTATCTAGCTTGCCTGAACTAAACCTCCCTGCTGGAATGATATTTCAAGTAGTTTCCTTCCTCCTTCCCTTGTTGATAAGTTTTCATTCGGAATCTCATTGGAGATCCCATTCCCCTTCTAAATACAAGTTTCGGAAATCAATAAAAAGAGAAATATAAATGTATGCATGCAGTGCATGAAAGAGACACTTAATTCACAGTTTTTCTAAATGTAGTCGAAGAGGTTTCCTTGTTTTTTTTTTTAGTGTATTTAGTTCAATTTCACAAGTATTAGTATTAATTGGGGGATCATATTTTACATCCACACATTATATCAATGAGGATATATGGGAAACAATTTTTGAAGGGTTGGATGAGGATATAATGTGGAGATGATTTGAAACTATTTTTGAATGGTTTTGAGGTTTTGACTATTATGATTATTAATTTAGATTTTAAGATATATATTCCCTAATTTTTTCCCAATTGAATTTTAGGTAGTCAAATTTTTTCAGTATGAAACATATATAGATTGAAAACTGCAAAATTCTAGGGTTTGAGGTGGCAAAATCAATGAGGTCTATAGCTATAACATAAACAAAGAAATTGAATTTGTAAGTTTATTGAGTTACCCACCACTTTCATTAGCACCTCAACATTGAAAATGAACATTAGTACTTATCATACTCATTTCTTTCTCTATCCCTGAGTTGAATCTATACACTACATATATATATGCAAGAAAGAGGCAAATTTTGTCAGTACTACTGTGGAAAACACGATAAAGGTTCGTGTGGAACATTCAACACCACCAAGTTCAGTGTGAATATATAAGAGAGATGATATTTCTGGACTTAGGGGGAGAAATATATAATATTAAATATTATTTATGTTGGTGTTAAAGTGTGGGGTTGATCTAACACCAAGTGTTGGCCCTTGACCAGGTTTTGAGGAAACACTAGTCATGTTTCACCATTTTTTGGGACTTCGACAGGCTGGTCGAAGAAGGAGTTCCCAGGCGAAGCGACGATTGCGGGATCTCGCCCTTTTTGCGGGATTTTTGGGTTTTAGGTTTTATCTAACGGGTATGGGATGTAGGCCCATGGGTTTACCCATGTTTAGGCCCTTTTTGTAATGTATAAATAAGTGGCTAAGAATGTAAGAAGTAGAATGGCTAAGTGCAAGTAGAGTTACTAGTTCTGATCGACTTAATGCAAGAACCTATGAGGGTTGCTAAGTGCGAATACTTGTGAATGATTTGTGCATAATGTATGAGAGACTTGCAGAGCTAAGTGCAAGTGGTTGTAGTTGTATTTGTGTCTTGACCCAATCCGGGGAAGGAGGATCTGGAAAGGTGTGCGCAGATCTCCTGTCCTTTGCAGAGTTGGATATGTGGCTTGGTGCATGTAAGAAGATTGAATAAGACTAATAAAGAAGAAGAAGAGTTGGTGGACATATCCCCACACTGGGGTGAACCACATATATCATGTGTTGATGTGCTTTGTGCAATGATTTTCATGGTGTTTATGCTTATGTTTTCTCAGTTCACTATTCTTGATGTATGATAGATAGATCTATGATTATTAGTGCTTTATGATGTGAATGAATGTTAGATCTGAACTGATGCTAAGTGCTTAGAGGTGTTGATCTATTTATTACAACATTGTTCTGTATTTAGGGTTAATTTGTGAAGTGAATAAGAATCATAATTGAATGCATACTATTGGCTAAGTGTTATGTTGAAGTGTGTAATCACAGATCTGTGTCCTAGCTAGGCTGTAGACACTTGAGTCCTGCAACCCCCCCTGCCTCTACCTCAGGTGAGACTTCAACGACTTCGTAGGTGTTGCCGAAAGGGTCGATAGTTAGGGTTTTGTTGGTGCGTTGTTGAAATGTTGAACCCTGGGTCTGCCCCTGTGCCAACAAATGGTTCAGTTGTCGGGACTTGAAACTATGATTGTTGGGAACTGAAGAAAGAAGAAAGTTTTCTGCGTAGATCTGTTGTTGTAGTGTGCGGTATCCTACTTGACTTGAGAAGCTCTGTACTAAGAGAAGGGAGTTTGATCTGAAGGAAAGAGGTAAGATCTTAAAGCTATGTGCTCTAATAAAGGTAAGATAAATGGAAATTTTTCCTTCGAAAGTATGAATCTAGGTATGTTTGATAGATTTGCTCTTATTATGAAAACTAGGGCACAACTAGAAGAAGGAAGACTTGATCAGAATAGATTTAATAGAGATAGTGAAAGATATGTTATTCCTATGCATAGAAATAATTTTTGGATTAACAAGGGGATGCAGGAACCTAGAAAGAATGTTTACAGATCGCAGGTCCATTATTGCGATCCCAATGCATAGTATAGGAAAGGTTGGGGATCATTTAAGAGAAAGAGAGGAGTGACATTGTGTTATAACTGCAGAAGACCGGGGCATCTTTCTAAAGAATGCCCTAGCATAGGTCTTATTTGTCTTTGTTGTAAGGCTATTGGTCATGAGGTTTTGGATTTCCCTATAATGATTGATAAAGTTGAAAATATGAACCTGAGACAAGAAAACCATGAGGAAGATCAAGAAACTAAGGATGTGTTAGAAAACCAGAACGAATCAGAATCTATGTTATTACAGCTGAAAGAAACACTGAATGATCACAAAAACATTAGTCTACTAGAGATCTTAAAAGAGAAGTAGTGCATAGAAAAAATAATAGCGGACTTCGACATAGATAGTGTATTAGATGAGGAAACACATGTGAATCTCATGCCATAAAGTACTTGGGAAATTTTGGGAAATCCAGCTATGATTCCTTCATTGGGGAGGATAGGATTTTTTAAAGGAAAGATGGTAACCCTATGTGGAAGAATTACTCATGTACCTATGATTTCCCATGGAACATCGACCAAAGAAGAATTTGTAGTCATTAAGTTTGTGAAGAATAACGCCCCATTTTCACCTTTGTTAGGAAAGAATTGGATTGAGACAGATCAGATCTAGAGGAAAGCAAAGGAAGAAGCTACAGAACAAAAAAGCAAGAACTAAGGGACTTCATGGCTAGGAGAATAGCGTGCTTAATAGAAGAACAAGAAGACAAGTCAAAGCAGCTAAGGGCCAGAGACTTAGTTGTCAAAGTTGCAAGAATGCAAGAAGGCTTGAAAACCCTATCCATGCAGGAGAGAAGTGCATCTACCCCGGGAATAGTAAGGGAAGAGATATCATGCCTGAACCCTTTGGAAGACCCTCAGTAGTGAGAAATTACTACGCTAGGATAAAATAAGAATAAGAATGGAAAGAGGAATCCAGAGACTTACATCACAGGGAAGAAGGCAAGAAATCTCAGTAATAAGAAGGAAAAGTTAGGAAAACTACAGGAAATTCCAAAGAATACTTCGCAGAAGGTAGGCTTGCAGAACTTGAACCTCGTCGGATTAGCATAACCGCGTAGAAAGGGACTTCACCACGACGAAGCTATATGACCATTAGAGGCATCTCGACCATTAGAATGACACTCCAAAATGATTAGAAACGCAGTTATTGCCGGAAATATCACCATTGGACCATTGAGACCGTGCCATAACAGTGGATTGAGGCATTTTGACCCATTGAAGGAATCTGTTACAATGTTGTTTATTTATTCTGTCGAATGTCGCACTGGGGCCACTTTTGCAAACTAAGATATTCGAGCTAGCAGAGAAATGATTTCATACCATGTTGTGTTGTCTAAGACCTCGCCACCGATTCGATTACCTTGATCATATGTTCACCTACCCAATCTATTTGACCACGAGCATGTATGTCAGGCAAACGTAGCGCAGTAGAGAAGTCGGTAAAAGAAATCTTGATCGACCTTATGGATGAGAAGGTTATTTCTGCAAGTATACAGGCCTTGTCGATGGGAGGATTTCAAGCATCCCCCTCGACTGGACATCGATTTGGGCCATCTCAAACTACGACAAAGAAAAGAAGAAAGCATCACGATGATCTAGCAAATGCAAAGTAGATATCCTCGGTCTTGACCGACTACATCCCGCCCTTGGCTAGCGCGGTTAGTCGTGACAGGGTCCTGAGGGATTTTGAATACACACTCATTACGACGTACCTCCCGAAAGGGATACGTGCAGTAGGACCATAATTGGGACTGATCCCAGCTCTTAAGATAAGTGATTTTAACCTCAGCGATAGGAAGAATTATGCAATGCTTGCACCAAAACGCTACCTGAAAAAGATGATTGGGAAGAAGCCTAAGATCATTTCCTAGTTGTGGATCAAGGAGATCGCAATATCGACCATATTGAATGTGATGAAGATTACACACTTCGGCAGACATCATGAAGTTAACGCATGCGTTAAACTCCTCCTATTGTGATTCCATGATGGGTACCTGTTGTTGGATAGGCGCATCACTATGGATCTGGTGCTGATCCACCTCATTACTGGACTAAGCATGCAGGGACCAGACCCTCAGAAATTCTACCCTGGGAAGACATCATATCGCTCCTTGGCACAATGAATCAAAGAAGCACACGATGATGTGGAGAAAGGAAAGCAAGGCTACAAGGTAGCCTCCATCCAGAATGGTACAGTGCACCTAGCTTGTCAATTGATAGCGGGCAAGCTTGTCAGAAGGAATAGGCCGACACAAGTCACAGGCTTCGTAGTCGACCTTGCAAGAAAATGCGTCGAAGGGATGCAAATGAACTGGGCGATTTATCTCGTCAATGAGTTGGAGAAGCACTGTCACGAAGCGTAGGACCAAGGATATGAATTCCACTTTAGCTGGTTACTAATTCTTATAGAATTTGTCGCTTGGGAAATGCCAGAGGGAGTGACATTCCCTACAGTTGAGCCATCGGAACCACTGGCCGCAAGGTTCACAACTTTGTGGTATTTGAGCGACATGGCGAAGCAGTGGCAATCAAATGTAGTGTTCCACAATTACTACCTACATCTCACACGTGCCATTGAGTCATTCCACTGAATGACTCCTAACACCTTGCATACTTACAGATCACTAGTGAAGTTCCGTGCAGACCGCCACTTTATCTACATCACTGCCCACAAGGATGAAAGTCAAGAGGAGTTGCAGTCGTATTATAATTTGACTGAAGAAGACCTAGAAGAGATCGCTAAAGAATGGCCAGCTGAATTCCTTGTACCAGTCGAAGATGTCGAACTGTCCATCCCCGACCTCATCGGAAGTCCTGTGGTTACCCGATTGGAGAATGATGGCCCAAGCAGCACTAAGAAAAAGAAGAAGGAGGAGGAAGTGTAGGAAATAGACATTGAAGAGAAGGACAACGCATCATATGAAACTGCGTTTGACTCACCTGGAGGAGGAGGAGGCGACGAAGTAAACCAAGAAGAGGAAGGGGAATAATACAAGCAAGAAAAGGGTGAAGTAACACTGCCAAAGGATCCCCTAACAGAGGTAGAGACATCAAAGAAAAGGAAGGTTTCTCTAAAGAAACCCTCAACATGGAAGAAATCCTGAGCCAACAAGACCAAGTCATAGAATGTGTTCACAGTGGATGATGTTGACCTCATCATTGCATTTGTCTACTGTGCCGTCATCATCAGAAGGTGTAGAATTGGGGGATGATCCCACCCAACTACGAATGTTAGGATATGCGACAGAGGCTCACCTTCATCAAGTCCAGGAGTAAAAAGAACAGGCCACAAAGGCCTTAAATCAAGTAAAGGAGGAAGCCTTAGAGAAAATTTGGGTTGTGTAGCAAGACACATATGAACTTCAGGCGAAGTTTGAAGAAGACAAGGAGAAAATCCAGAAAGAGGAAGATGAGTTTCTCGTAGAGAAAATTGGGATTAGAGAGGCGGTGAATAGAGTACTTCGCTCTATGCTGGGGTTGGCAAAGATGGAAGAAGAGACAACAGAGAGCCGAGTAGGGAAGCTCGTTG
>JASDQU011375158.1:0-10674 GCA_032191745.1 Picea mariana | reverse complement strand
GCAGTAGAAATAATTAGGGTGTTGGATTTAGAATGCAAGCAAATCAGTGAATGAAGTGCGCAGACCTACGAGTGCCTTGTAAAAGACTTGGAGCTGAGGAAATTGGAGGCTCAGCTCCAAGAGGAGAAGCAACAGGCGTCGACTGTGCAAGCACAACTGAAGCAACTTATGGCAGTGGAAAATATGAAAAGGTTGCAGGAGCAATGCGCAATTCAGTAACAGGTCATTTCCATCCAGAGCAGAGTGATGGAGGTGACACAGAGACTCCAATCGGTGCAGGAAGAAGCCTACACACTTTTTGAAGAACTCAAGGGACAAGGATCACAGTTGGAATAGGTGGTTGTAACAATGAAACAATGCCTCGAAGGTCCTGTCACCGAGCAAGTAATCCAGGATTTTGTCGAGCATGAGGCTCTGGCGAAGCAGCAAGTCGAGGAAGCTCAAACTAATCTCGAGGATTTTGAAGCAGTGTTTCCCAGACCAGAGTGACTCGGGATGAGTCACAGGTTAGTGTTGGGGGCATGTTGGCCCTTGACCAAGTTTTGAGGAAACACTGGTCATGTTTGACCATTTTTTAGGACTTCGACAGGCTGGTCAAAGAAGGAGCGCCCAGGCGAAGTGGAGATCATGGGACCTCTCCCTTTTTGCGGGATTTTTGGGTTTATGTAATGGTTATGGGATGTCAGCCCATGGCTTTACCCATGTTTAGGCCCTTTTTGTAATGTATAAATAAGTGGCTAATAATGTAAGAAGTAGAATAGCTAAGTGCAAGTAGAGTTACTAGTTCTAATCGGCTTTTTGCAAGAACCAGTGAGGGTTGCTAAGTGTGAATAGTTGTGAATGCTTTGTGCATACTGTATGAGATACTTGCAGAGCTAAGTGCAAGTGGTTGTAGTTGGCTTTGTTCCTTGACCTAATCTGGGGGAGGAGGATCTGGCGAGGTGCATGCAGATCTCCTGTCCTTTGTGGAGTTGAATCTGTGGCTTGTTGCATGTAAGAAGATTGAAGAAGACTAATAAAGAAGAAGAAGAGTCGGTGGACGTAACCCCACACTAGGGTGAACCACGTATATCCTATGTTGATGTGCTTTGTGCAATGATTTTCATGGTGTTTATGTTGATTTTTTCTTAGTGCACTATTCTTGATGTATAATAGATAGATATATGATTTATTAGTGCTTTATGATGTAAATGAATGTTAGATCTGAACTGATGCTAAGTGCTTAGAGGTGTTGATCTGTTTATTACAACATTGTTCTGTATTTAGGGTTAATCTGTGAAGTGAATAAGAATCATAACTGAATGCATACTATTGGCTAAGTGCTCTGTTGAAGTGTGTAATCACAGATCTGTGTCCTAGCTAGGTTGTAGACACTTGAGTCCTGCAACCCCCCCTGCCTCTACCTCGGGTGAGACTTCAACGACTTCGTAGGTGTTGTTGAAAGGGATGGTAGTTAGGGTTTTGTTGGTGCATTGTTGAAACGTTGAACCCTAGGTCTTCCCCTGTGCCAACACCAAGTATGTAAATAATTTAATGTTTTGTAATTGTGTAATTGTGTAATTGTGTACTTATTAAGATAGATGCGGTAATTCATGGAAGTAAACATGATTAAAAAGAATGTAAAGATGAAAAAATAGAGTGGTATGAATGCCGAGGATATTGAGCGTGCACACCCATTTATATGAAAAATGACCATTACAACATGCACATTCATAAATTTAAAAAAAAAATAATGTACCCGCAACTCCTTTTTCGTCTCAAGATGGTAAGGAAAAATGTGACATATTAATTACTTTGTTTTTTTTCCTTCATTATACTGAAAATGAATATATTTAACAAATGACATCATTAATGATCATAATTCAATAAAACATAGGGAGATAGTACCAAGTGATAGAAATCATAATTGGAAGTGAGACAGCTCCAAGAGGAGATAGTGCCAAGTGATAGAAATCATAATTGGAAGTGAGAGAGGTTCAAGAGGTAGTCACAAGGTTGATTAGTGTTCCCTAGAAGAAACTAAAGAAACATGTAGCAGGAAAGTTCTTATTTTTGGATTCATTTTTTGAATTTGGTTTCTTCCATTTTTGGAGTTTGTTAAAAATAACAACTTTGCATGTTACAGGTTTGGAAGTCTCAAAAGTATGGACAGTAGAAACAAGTGAATCTTTCTGGGTAGGAGAAACAGGACAGAACAATATATATCCTTTGTGGAGACCAAATCTACTACGAACACATTTACACCGTGCTAGGCAATCACAAAACCCATTGTTTGAATGATATGGAGATGTACAATTGCACATAACATCTTCATTACACTCTTGGTCTGAAAAAGTATTGTATTTGTGTTATTGCCAGGTTGGAGAGAAAAGTCCCCATGTAGAAGTTGTGTTCACAACATGAAAATTCCTAATATGTGTGAAGAGATTATAGCTTCAGAAGTAGTACATCAACTATTATATACAACTATTCTCTAAAACTACATACAGTTCACCCAATTTAAGAACTAAAAATTATGGTTGTATCCAATTAGTGTTTGACCAGTGTCACCAACTACCAACCAGGGACACCATAGTTCAATCGACTCTATTATTTTTTCCTTCAAATCGTACTATTTCATTCCATTCAACCATCCCACTCAAATATTCACTAGAGATACTTCCATCAAAATTCCCAAGTCTAAAAAATGGTAACTTCCAAAATTTACAATATTTACTTCCATAAAAAAGCTCCAATTTCATAAAATTCTAACTTATGATTGAAATTAAAATTTTACGAGCCAATAAAAGGGATTTAACCTCTTCTAGATTTATATAAATCTTTTAGTGATATTTCGGTCGACAGATATACCTGGCTCAGAGCCGGTATATACAGAGTTAGCGATTTGGTAGGGTTAGTGGTTTACCAATCGAGAATGATCGAATGACATAGCCAGTATATACGCAAGTCGATATTATCTTATGTTTTGGTAGGGTTAGTGGTTTAACAATAGAGAATGATCGAATGAAAAGTGATGAGAGATCAACTGTGACTGGCCGCCATTGCCAAGGACCTCGCCATGGAGTTCCGTGGAGAGCTCTGGGGATTTGGAAACTTGACAATAGTTTAAACAATGACAGAGAAGTCTAAATCTCATACCGAAATTATCTTCACATTCCACTGCCTCACATATCTAGCAGACTCCACGCTGTCATCTTCAAAGTGAATGTAAAACCCCAGGACTATAAACACTAACACCATCCATTAGATATTGACACATCATCGGCATGACATTACAATTGAATAACCTTACTAAACTAAATCCTTACTAAACTAAATCTCAATAACCTTACTTCATGTAAAAAGGCATTAAGTCTGAGAATTCAACCATGGCACTTGTGGGGTTGGGAAGATGCACAGAAAAATTAAAAAGGAAAAGAAAAACTTACTTTTATTGAATATATCAGCAATCCTTGAAAGGCCAGTCCTTGAACTACCATTCCTTCCCAAGAACAAACACCACCATGACACGACTCTAGTCATTGGGTGACAATGCAAATGGCTTATCCCCCACCTCAAAGGTAAATCCCCCCCTAAGATGACCACTCTTCCTCTTTAAATTAATACACTCAAGCTTCTTGGGCATCTCCTTGACCTTGGCATCAAGGGCATAGTAAACCCTATCCTCCAAAAATTCCTTCACATTGTACATATTCAAGAGGGTCTAGAAGGAATTGGGATAAAAAATTATAGTCACACCCTCACCAACAATGTTGTTGTTACATTTAATGCTAGTATTTAATGTTGAGGATATCCTGCAATTTCCCTTCAACCTATATTTTTGCTAACTATATTCCTCGATGGCAGGTTTTAGAAAGGGCCATATGGCATCAGTGGAATTGATTTTTCCCTGTAGTTAGTCCAATAGCAATTTCCAATCGGGTAAGCAAACAAGCCTGTGAGCATGGGCTTGCTGGAGGTAATCGGTGTGCTTCATGTGGGAGTTGTTAAGGAAGAAAATGAGGGGTATAGAGGCCACCCTGCTTGGCTCTATAGGCGGTTTTGATGGTGCAAGGGAAGCGATATTTGTCCCCATATAGGAATTCCTCAGGGGAGCCAGGGAGGCAGCACATTCTCTCCACTTCAGTGTGAGTTGTGTAGTCGCGGAGGACTGTGAGAGAGTCTATGGATGGCTTGAGGGAAGCTTATACTATGTGACCATCAGGAAAGTTAACACAACGCTTGCAGGTATGAAACATCACCAGAGTCTTACAACCCATAAGCTTGGGCATATAAAGGAAGATATGCCAGACACCAAGTTGCTAGAAAACATTGATTGTTTGAAGAGAAAAATTTATGGTTTTCTGCTTTAGCGTGTTGAGTCTCTTGCTTCTGCTCTTTATAACCATGCATGTGGTTTCTAAGCAAGTCTGTTTCTGTATCAAATTTCTCGTTGATAGTTAATTATGAATTTCCTGGTTCTTGAGATATTCATGAGCCAAAATAATTAGTAAGTCTTGAAAAGGCTTTATAATTGCATAGGCGCGGGCGCATCACCCCTCTTCTTTCCTGCGGATCATCTCAAATTTCCCTGGTACACCGGTGCCTCCACTACCGCTATAAACTTCTGTTTTCACCGAAGATATGGACGAATAAGAGATAATGGCCTAATTAGGAATAAACTATTCCATGACGAAATGACCTCCTCCTCCTCCTCCTATATGTGCATTTGTAGGCTCAAACTTGTTTGCACCTTGACATGATTGAGAGGTTTGGAACATAGTCGTCGCAGAAAGAAGACATCCTGACTAACCATGACCATGCCCATGACCATGCCCATGCCCATGACCATGCCCATGACTATATGAAGAATAAGAGCAGGGTATGGGTATGCTTGTCATAATGCTTTTGCTTCTAGGTTGATGTTTGGTCATGAGTGCCATCATGGATCCAATGTCGACATCTCCGCCATATTCAACCATGTGAACTCCATACAAGATGGAAGAAGGTTGATCAGTTGTTTTCATATGCTCCATTCCCTGCATATGATCCCAATTACATATATTTCAACTAGAATTTAATCCACCTTTTGTGCATTCGAACACACATGATTGTGCTTTGCTCAACCTTACACACCAAAGGGTGATCACAATATTAATTCATCGATGGTAGATCTAGATCCTTCTGTTGACATGGAATAATCATTCCTCACGACAAGAATACCTACTGCTCAGCGTATCAAAGAAAATTAGTGGGAGAAGAAGTAGAAGGAGCTATTCCCATTAATCACAGACGATCACCAGTTATAGTGTGTGAACTATGCTCAAAGCAGAATCTCCACTTCAGAAGACAAAATCCAAGTTAACAGCTTCTTGCCCTTGCTTTTCAGTAAGGTAAAAGGTGTGTGCACTGGCATACGCCATCCTGGTAAAAACTTCAGCATGATGCGCTTGTGGGATGTACATGGGGAAGGGATCACATATCCTATTCTGGCCTTGTATAGTTTGGATTGATTAATGGTGTAAGCAGTATCACTCCAAATCGGGCCTTTTGGAGGCATGGAGGGAGGCAACATCGACGGAGGATTCAAAACATATCTTAGTTTATCAACGAGGCGTATATTTTTAGATAAGCATGAAAGGAGGCAGTTGTAGTAATTATGTCGATAAGTATCATTGAACACTAGACTGACCACAAAGGATTTAAATGAAATGTGATAGGATTTAAATGAAATGTGACAGGTGGATACATGGATTTGACAAGTAGTATTGGTTAGGTGGTATTTGAAAACCTGTCAACCAGTTGACAAGTTTTCAACAAAACCTAACACTAAATATGCCTTCGACATAATTATTGTATAAATATTTTATTAATGTATTAATACTTTAGTTTAATATAATGTAATATTTTAATGTAGTTTTTAATATTTTAATATTTTTTAATTTATGAATGCTTTATTAATGTATTAATATTCTATTAATATATTAATACTTTAGTTTAATATAATGTAATACTTTAATGTATTTTTTAATATTTTAATATTTTTTTATTTATGAATGCTTTATTAATGTATTACTATAGTACATTATAAATGTATTGCTACTTTAATAATGTATTAATGTTTAATTAATGTATTTTATTAGTAACATTAATTAATTAATACATTATTAATTAATACGTTACATTAATACGCTCCAAGCAATATTCTAACTTGTCAATGTATATGCCAAAAAGTAGGCTGTGTCAGCCCTACTCTCACTGGTATAGTCATCAATCTTCTTCTTTATGCTGATGATATCGATATTATGACAAGGAGCCCCCATGATCTTGAAAACCAACTAAGAATCCTCAAGGATTTTTCTCCAATATGGGTATGACTGTTAATATTGATAAGACTAAGGTCATGATTATTAAATCCAATAAGATCCATTATGATACCTTCGTATATGGAAACAACAACTTGGAGGAAGTGACTTCATACAAATATCTTGGAATTGATATTCACCACAAGCTCAATTAAAATTATAGCATTGAGAAAATGATTATTGGGGGATGGAAAGCTTATTATGGGCTTGAAAACAATTGTAAATCAATTGATCTTTGGAGTTGGGATAAGAATAAACTGCTCTTTGAGACTCTTGTTACACCTCTTATTCTTTATGGATGTGAAGTTTGGGGTTGTAGTATCTCTCATGAATCCTGGAGAAAGATAGAGCAAATACAAAAGAATTTAATAACCTATAATCTCAAAATTAAAGGAAATACGCCCTATCCCATCCTCCTCTTAGAAACAAGCCTCTCCCCCATTGAGAGAATGGCTATGACTAGATACCTAATGTATAAGAACAAGTTAAAAACCATGGAAGACAAGAGGCTTCCTAAAATTGCTTCAAAATCGAGTCATAACCACCATCGACTCAAGCGAGGATGGAATAAAGATGCCCGGTCTTGGCTAAATTATTAGGGAATCATGGAAGACACTATTTTGCAGAATAAAGATACTATTAAAAAAACATCAAATCCAAATTTAAGGAGAAATGTGGCGTGATAAAGAGTTAGAGGAAAAAATAAAATTAAGCTATTATAAAGATGTAATCAACCCTAATCTAGAATGATCCAAAATGGATCCAAGAAGGCATAAAAATAAAAGTTCTTGGAATCAAACGAAACTTGCGCCATTGTGTCGGTCTCGTTGCGTTGATTCCGACCATATGTTTTTTTGCAAAAATGGACACCGTATGCGAAATTTATCGTGTTCTGATCGATTTCTCAAACAGGCAAAAAATTCAACTAGTCAAAGTCAACAGGTCATACTATTGATGTCAGCATAATGAAAGGTGACATCATCATGACATCATGATGACGTAGAAGGGACATGTGGCAGCACAAGGAGGTGACACATGTCACTCATTTTTGGCATTTTCAGGGGCTTATGTGGACCAATAAAAAATTGACACGTGGAACTATACGGACACGACACGTGGTTGTATGGAATACTGACGTGGCCCAATGACAGGCCAACATGTGGCAATATGGACAACAGGTGGCAGTACATATGATGATGTGGCAGGGTGACTGGGCAGTATGGATGTTGACATGGTAGGTGACTGGGCAGATGACTTGGCTATACGGATACTGATGTGGCAGGCTCAGGGTATGACATGTGGTTGTACGAAACTGACGTGGAAAGTCACTGTGCATGCTAACTGGATTGTATGGGCCAATCTAGAGTTGGCATGTGGCCCAATCATGGGGTGCCACATGGCACCTCGAATTTAGCCAATGTGGACTATGTAAAAAAATTGTTCCTCCTTCGGGGGATTCAAACCCTTAACCTTCGGGTGAGGCAACGAACTATAACAAGAGCACTAGCCAGCCGAGCTATGAGTGGTTCGTGTCAATCATATGACACATATTACATTTACTTTGCAGTTGGCTGGATTTTTGGGATAAGTCCCGGTCGGCGGGGGCTAGCCGACCAACCGGGGGCTAAGGACCAGGGGTCGACACTAGAATTTTGGGCACATGAGGGGTTAGCACCTGGAATGGCCACATCGACACATATGACTAGGGAGCAAGGAGAAAGGGGCGCAGACTTAAGCATTTTTCCCATAGCTCGGACACATGGCACCTCCATGTGACCAAGAGCCTGGGTAAAAGGGGCTTGTGCGCCACATTTATCCCAAAAGTGGGTTTTTTCTATAGTTTAAATATTTTTTAAAATATTTTCATCCTATAATAAAGAGATTTTTGCCCAAAGCTAAGGATATGGAGCCCTTTTTTAGGCCATATCTTGGGAGGAAGTTGGGAGGAGGATCCCCAACTCAAGATCTATATAATTCAGATGTTTTTTATAGACTAGTAGGTTCACATTAGCAGAATGATGACTAGTTTATGAAGCTTGAAGCCATTTTTATGTAAGGAAGCCATTGAGGAAGTGAACTTTGGAGGCCAATTCCGGGAGCTACGGTCAACCTTTTTCAGTGCCGTCAGTTGTGTTGGATTCTTGAGGTCGAGTAGAACACATCCAAGCTAGTTTTTAATCCTTTTGATACATTTATGATGAACTTTTAAAGCATTGAAGAGAAATAAGAAAACCTCCCCCACTTGGGCAAAGGCTCGGAGACGTAAACAATCTTGTCGAACTCCGTTAACAACCTTGTTGTTATGGTTTTCTATTATTTATGCTTATATTCTGAACTGCATTTTTTTATGATGGTTGCAATAATCTCTCATTAAGTTTTTCTTCTTTCCTTAATTCTTAAATGGTAATTGAACACATGCTTAAAACTCAACCAAGTCTTTAAAGATCATTTTTGGATCATAGAAGATCAAAATTATCTATCTATTTTTCCAAGTGTAAAGAAAAAAATAAGCATTGTTAAGATAAGAACAAATTCTCACGAGCTCCATAGTGAAATTGTGCATTGGTCAATTCCTAAAACGCCATGGGATGAAAGAGTATGTCACCTTTGTGACACTAAGAAGGTTGAAGATGAAAAGCATTTTCTCTTAGATTGTCCAGCCTATACCCATATTAGATCTTGTTTTCAAAATATTTGTCACACTACCAACCTTCCTAACCTCTTAACTCAACAAAAGTATGGTGATTTTGGAAAGCTTCTCTTAATGTTTTTGGAGAAGAATTGCAAGTAATCACTTATCCTCTTAAACGGATTTGGTCTTAGTGGACGTTAATCATCATCATCATCATCATCATAACAATATATATTAATCTCTATATACTTTATTAATACATAATGTATTAATTAACAATGTATTATTAATATATTATTTTATTAGTGTATTAATACTTTAATAATGTATAAATACATTAATAAAAAATTATTAATTAAAACATTAAAACATTAACTTTCAATTAATTATTATATTAATATTTTTGTGCATTACTACTTTAATTTATACATTAAATCATTAATTATATAATTTCATTTATTAATGATTTATTATTTCTCCACCATGCATGTCGGTAGTCAACTAGCAACAATCACTTTATAAAAGTGGTTATTGCTAGTTTTTAACACTTTGAAATTTTTTCAAAGAAAATGTGGTTTAATAGTTATTAATTTTTATTATTATTAATGTATCAAAATATTTATCACACTATCAACCTTCCTAACATCTTAACTCAACAAAAGGATGGTGATCTTGGAAAACTTCTCTTAATGTTTTTCCAGCATAGAAACAAAATTCTAAAGAATCACAAGTAATCACTTACTCTCTTAAGATCAGATAGACCAATTCAATCTTAGTGGACGTTAATCATCATCATCATTATCATATATAAAACCCATGAGACGATTATATTTAAAATTACAAAATATGTTTATTATTATTTCTATTTAAATTAGTACCAAAAATTAGCTCAAATGTTTCTTACTGATGTAAAATTTAATCGCCGATCTGAATGCCTAATTGAGAATCACCAGAACAGAGAAGAGAATTCCGGTGAAGATAGAAGACCACGAGCTATATACCCGGGGCCCAGTATGACGTAACGTTTATGCGAATCGAGCTGTTTGCGTTTGTTTTGGATGTGCCTTGGTGCATATAGAACGCTATTTAATTATGACTACCAGAGAATCGGGAGAATATTCGACACGAATCTGCGGTATATCCGGCACGCGCGTTTGAGTCATTGCACAGGAAACGATAAAGTCAACCATCAACCATGGCGAACATTAAGCATCCCGATTGCTCCGTGATGATGGATATGCGCCACTTTCCGTCATATGAGCTGAGCTTGGAATGCACGCCGAACTGAATATGACATGAGAAATGGAAGTTACTCACCGAATAAGGTTTTATCATGGACAAGCAGCCTTTCTGATCCTGCGCAACAACCCAGTAGGTTCACAAGATTTCGATGCTGAATTTTGGCTACGAGCTTAACTTATTCAGCAATTCTCTCCTTCCTTGCAAAGAATTTCAGCACAGCTTATTCACAGCATTTTCTCTTCCATCTTGAGTAGTTACCTGAAAAAATCAGACAAATGATTTCTAGAAAGATTTGAGAGACTGAGACAAACGATCTGTCAAGGCTGTGGTGATTTAAGATTCCAAAAACTAGTAGAAGCTTTCTTGGCTTATGGTACCTTGTATACAGGGCCAAATCCTCCCACTCCAAGCTTGTTATCATCATGAAAATTTTAGGTAGCAGCTACCAATGTTTCC
>JASDQU011375157.1:24731-35732 GCA_032191745.1 Picea mariana | reverse complement strand
TACTCCACAAAGCATCTTCCCGTGAGGGATTTCACCATAAGGGGACCACTTTGGAGTTCATCCATATTTACTTCTTATCAACCATGACAAAATAATAATGAGTCATATTTACATCAAACAATATTGGGTCCATTACCCAAGACTTTGTGCTACGGGGCTTTCTTCAAGGGTTGACATCAATGACAACCAACCTTAATCAACAACAACAATGGTTGAAGAAGAGATACCAGTGATCCAAATATCATCAACATAGAGTACTAAAGTCATCAAAGAGTCAGTAGTCCTCAGCATGTAAACATTGCAATTAGATTTAAATCTAGAAAAATATGTGAAAGCAGACGAGAATCCATATTTTCATACCATGCTCTAGGTTCCTTTTTGAGACCATAGAGTGACTTCTTCAATCTGCATACTAAATATGAGTTTTGAATGAACCCCATTTGGTTTCTCCATGTAGATATCCTCTAAAATATCACCATGAAGAAAATCATTCTTTACATCCATTTGGTGAACATCCCATTATTTGGTTGTTGCAATGGCTAGAATCAAGGGAGTGGAGTCCATGTTTTCTACAGGAGAAAAGGTCTCATCATAATCTATCCCATGAATCTGTTGAAATCCTTTTGCATCTAATCTTTCCTTGTACCTTCTCACCTAACCATCTTCTACTCTCTTAGTCCTATAGACCCATTTTCATATGACAAGTTTCTTCCCTAGTGGAAGTAGAACCAGATCCCAAGTCTAATTCTCTAGGAGTGAGTCATACTCCTCCTGCATGGCTGCTTCCCATAATGTATTTCCCACAACCTCACTGTAGATCTTCGGATCGAAATATTGAACCATATAACAATGCATGGGCATAGTTGGTTTATAATATGCAAGTACATGAGAAGGATCCTCATGCTGAGATTGAGTCCTCCTAGAATCTAATGGATTCTCTACAAGGTCACTAGCTTCTTGAAGTGTGGATTGTTCCCACTTGGGAATCTGCTGAAGCTCTGGTGCTAGCTCCTCGTCTGTTTGTACTACCTTCTCAACTCCATGTAAATAATCCTATGAATCTGAGTCTGAATATGTAACATCTAATTGTATGGAATCATCATCTCTGATGTCTAGAACTAATGGAAGAACAAGAGTATATGCATGTTGCACTAGTGGTGCATGCAAAGGACTCTCCTCAAATTGAAAACCGCACTCAATGATGAGTTGGTTAGCATAGGGATTAATCAACTTGTACCCCTTCACATCATTTGGATATCCCACAAAGATGTAAGGTGTGCTATGTGGATATAATGTTTTCCTCTTTTTAGAAGGAATATGGGACCATACGCGAGATCCAAATATGCGGAAGTGTGTGACATCTGGTTTGTCACCTATCGAAACCTAAAAAGGTGTCATGTCCTCAATATATCTATGAGGTGATATGTTCTATATGTAAGAAACATAGTTAAGTGTCTCAGCCCAAAGCTTGGAAGGAAGAGACCTCGCATGCAGCATGCAACTGGTCATCTCCTTGAGAGATATGTTCTTCCTTTCATCAGTTCCATTCTGTTATGGAGTGTATGGAACTATATGTTGCAACTTGATAATCCCCCCGATTGTCTGTATGGAGGATATTGATAATACTCCTAGTATGTGTCCCTACTAGAGCTTTTAAGTCTTTGAGATGATAAAAAACTTCATACTTTTGCCTAAGAAAATAAACCCAAGTATAGCGTGAGTAATCATTAATAAATTTGAGGACATACCTTGCTTTGTTGATAGATTCATATGGAAATGGACCCATGAGATCACTGTGAACAAGATCCAAGGAAGAGGAGGCTCTCTTTGCCTTCCCCTTTTCAAACTTCTCTTCAGGATGCTTGCCAAGAATGCATCCTTCATAAACCCCTTCAGAAAAGTGAATGTCTGGCAAGCTTTTGACCCTTCCTTGCTTGGAAATTCATTTCATGTACCTAAAATTTAAATGACCAAATCTCTCATGCCATACTCTGCTACTATCATCAACATGTGCAAGTAGTAAATATGAGCCATGGTAAAAACAATTAGTGAATTTATACAATCTTTATTTTTTATCTACCTCACCAACTGAAATAATAGAATTGTCATGCATGTCAAGTATAGAAACTAAATATGATTTGAATTCAACCTTTTTACCTATTTGAATGATTTGATAAACTAAGAGTATATTTATAGAAATATTTGGAACAATCAAAACATTCTCAAAACTACCATTAGGGAGTTTCACTCTTCCCTCTCCTTCTACAGCCACTGGAGTATCATCCCCCATGAGAATATGGGGTCTTGAGCATGAAATCAAAGAAGTAGAGACCTCCTCTTTGGCTTCCATATGATGTGATGTGTAATAATCTATAATCCATGAATCAGATGAGGAATTAATTGCAACAAGAGAAATATGATTACCTTTCTTAGGATCATGATCTTCTTCCTTCTTCTTTTCTCTTTTAGGAATGAAGTTTCCAAGGTTATTTTGTTGAATTACATGTTCCATAAGATCAATTTTCTTCTTCATTAATGTGGATTCTTCATGATTTGGTTTATTGCAATCAGTGCATTTCTTTCCCTTCTTCTTCCTATCTTTGGAATTTGAAGATTCTTTGGAACCTGAAGAATCCTTGAAGGGTTTGGAATATCCCTCCTTTTCTTTCTATTTAATATTTCCTTTATATTTGGATTTCTGATTGGATGACCTGTTTCCATCTTGCATGGTGAGTGCATGTACTTTGGGTTCCTTAATTAGACCCATATTTATGAGTTATTCCTTATTATGTCTGAGATAATCAATGAACTTCTCCATGGTAGACATCCTCCACTTTGATACTAAGAGATATCTACCAGAATGGAAAGTGGAGACATAGACAAAAAATTATGGTCCTATCTTAGCCAAGATTGTTAGAATAAGTTGGTCCACTTTTTTAGACTTATCAATACTACAAGATTCTAAGCTCAATATCAAAGATTTAAACTTGGTAAATAAATATTTTATATTATCAAAACTTTTAGGATCTAAGGTATTCAACTCTACATCAAGAATATGACCTTTCATCTCATCCTCCTTTTCAAAGAGACTTTCCAAGGTGGTCTAGATCGCATTTGGAGTCTTGCATGCAGAAAAATGAAACCATAAATCAATTGAAGTTAATTCAAGAAGAATTCATATGGCCTCGTCCTTATGGTTCTACCATTGGGTCTTCTCAAGCATTGTTGTAGGTTTTTTTTTTGTTGCCATCATCAAATTGTACAATCCTTTCCTTTTGAGTTGGAATTCGGCCTTTGAATTCCATTCAAAATAATTGTATGGTGTAATAATTATCACCAAATTTTACTAAAGAATTTGTGTCGTATACATCCCTCTTACTAGTGTTGAAAAACCCTAAAAATTTAGTTTCAATTTGCAAGTGAAAATTTTGAGAAATCATAGCAAAAAGGGTAATTTTGAAGGGTGACACACCCTATTCAAGGATATAGTTTCACACTAGCCTAGGTGTCACACTCTAATAGTGGAAAAGTTGTGACACCGAGGTGAAATGAGAAGAGAGGGTGCGATGCAACCCAGAATTTGAAATTTATTAAGTGTGTCTGCGACTGTCATACCTTCCGATAGGGAAAGGGTGTGACACTTTTCTAATGTCACACTTTTCAGCAGGGAGAGGTTGTAGAACTGTCAGATACACATATTATGTTCACCGAAACTACGATTTCCCTCTTATCTATCTTGTTTGGTATTCTCCAAGTAGTTCGGCTCTGATACCATGTCAGTGTTTCATTGAAACCTGCACAAGGGATCTAGCTAAAGCAAATACAAACAAATATTATCAAGAAAAGGATGAAAGATTCAATATGGAAGAATGAGAAAATATATTCACAGTACTCCAATGAGATAATCAATAATAAATGATACAATGAATGAGAGATACACACTCATATAGGGCATAACATTCCATAATTAAGAAAAACAAACTAGCAATGAGTTCTTCTTAGGAATGCATGCATGCATAATAGTGATGGTATAAAAATAGAAAGATAAAATAGAATTACTCCAGTAAACTGCCATTGAACTAGTGAGTTGAAAATAGAAATATCTCCAACAAAGCCAAGGCATGGCATGGCAAGGTAAGGCAAGGAAAGGCAATGCATGGCATGGCATGGCATGGAATGTCAAGGCAAGGAAAGGGATGGCATGGCAAGGCATGGAATGGAAATTCAAGGAAAGGCATGACATGGCAAGGCAAGTCGTGTCATGGCAAGGCATGACATGGAAAGGAGAAAACACTTCATTGGATGGAAAGGAAATTTGTGATATAAATTTAATTCATATGTCACTAATTTGTTTTTTTTATTTCTTGGGATAAGAAATGTTCCTTTTTTTGTGATGCTTATTTAATTGCAATCCACATTTTAATTTGAATTTTTCCTTCCACAATGTTATGGGAAAGACAAGACATGGCATGGAAAGGAAAGGAAAGGCATGGCAATGCATGACAAGGAAAGGCATGCCATGGAATGACATGCCATGACAAGTGAAGGAAAGGCAAGGAATGGAATGACAAGGAAAGGCATGGCATGACAAGTCAAGAAAAGGCATGATAATGCAATGCATGGCAAGGAAAGTCAAGGTAAGGGAACAAAAGGCAAGGCAAAGGAAAGGAAAGGATAGAAAAGCAAGGGAAAGGAAAGTAAAGGCTAGGAATTGATCACATACTTTTTTGTGTATTTACCATCCACTTGGCATCTTACACATTCATCCATGGAGTTGGATACCTTGGAATTCACAAATGTGGAGTGGTTGCATGCATGCACATTCTTGGAGGGAACATTCCATGTGGACACTTGGAATTTGAATTGGATTGATGCCTATTTTGGTGGTATGTCCCCTGCATGAGCATTATTTGGTGCATACTACTACTATTTTTGGATGAGGGTGAATTACTTTGGAGAGGCTAATATCCACATGTTGTAACATGGTCAACCATGGATTGAGGAGAAATCTAACAAATTCATTATTATAATATTTATTTGACTTGTCATGGAGTTAGTTAGCAAATAATAATATCTTATTGTATAAGAGAAGAGACTCACTCTATAAATAATAGTTCTCTCTCTCCATTGTAAAGAGTGGATAATTTGGGTATTTAGGAGCTCTCCTCGTTGGCTACATTGTAGAACATTTTGGAAATATTAATGGAGAATTTGAGGTATATTTTCATTTGATGTGAGAATTTATTGTGCACTCATATTTTATGTGTTGGTTGTGTATTAAGAAACCCTTGTAACATGTTGTGATTTCCATTATAATGAACCATGCTTCATTTTGGATAGAGTAATGTGAGATTTCAACTCTCTTATTTCTATTTTGATTTTGTTATCCTACATGATTGTTATTATTGGTTCGTAGAGTATTAACTATGATGCGTCTTCAGTATTTTGTCAAATTTAGGTAATGAGAACCATTATTTGTGTATGGATTTAGCACTTAACAATATTTTACACCATAAGAGATTTGTTAGTATGTAACACAAGTATTTGTAATAAATTTAGAAAAATGAACTACTCTTACTTACATAGACTTCATTAACACTTTAAAAAGTAGTTAATAAAATTAAATAAATTCATACACTTTTAAATTTATACAATCATCAACATAAAATGCATAAACAATGAGATTCATAAAAAACATGCCATGAAATATATATATATATATATATATTCAACATCGTCTAAATTGTAATTTGTTTACAAAATGATACCTCATACCCCATATAAAAAACAACAACAAGTGCCCTAGTATAAAAAATAGCCATATGGTGGTCTAGATACATAATGACAGTTGTTTGTCACTCATTGACCACTACCACCCTCACCACCCTCAGGAGCATCCTGGAAATTGATATTTCTTCTCTTGCTCGAAGAAGAACCTCGAGTGGTTTTGGGCCTAGGCATGGTTCGTCACTTCAGAGACCACACAAAGAAAAAAATATTATTATAAGTATTTTTCCACAATGAATTAAAAGACTTACAAAATGATACTTTGTAATTCAACATAAGAAAACTCATCACAGATGGTACAAACAATCATGAGGTTGTTACCCTCCTCCACGAACCTGATCTCTCAATGATGCCACCCTGTGTTAGTTACAAGGATCAAATCATGAAATTTAAACAAATATGCATAAAATCAATTCCATTCATGATACATAAAAAATTATGATCAACATATTATCTCACCGTGAATATCTCGGGCCTCGATGGAGATTCACTAACAGGTGGAGTGATCGGATGTACAACCTGCTCCGAGGAAACCTCTATTGTGGTAGCATTGGTGGATGATACATATGGAAATGGTGGTGGGGGTGGGTGGCATACAGGTGCATGCACTATGGATGGATGTTATGGAAGAGGTGGTGTGGATGGGTGGAGTGCGGGTGCATCCACTAAGGATGCATGGAATAAGAAAGATGTTGGGGGTGGGCGGTAATGGACCCCCACAGACTGTACAAGTGATGGAAGAACCCTCATCCTGGAGTAAGGTGACTTAGAATATTTGAATAGGTGCCCAGAGAGAGGACTAATACTAAAAATAGCAAAAATATCAGCAACATGCATACATATTAATAATATTGAACTATTAGTAAAAAATAGTAAAATTCAACAACATAAATACAATAAATTTGATATTTAAACGATATTTAACTCTACACATGATACCTTTGATATAGGTGACTTGTCTATCCCAGGTGGACATTTCTCGACATCGCTTGATCCCACAACTTGTAGAAACACAAGAACATTAAAAATTAGAGGATTCCATAAAATAAAGAAATCACTATGGTGAATTTATCAAATGTGACACATACCTGTGTATCGGGTAGACTGATTGAGAATTTTTCATCTAATGTTGCATCAATGGTGTAGATAGACACTAATGGATCCATGGACATAGAGGTCTAATACATGGGCGTAGCAACTACAAAAACATATACAATTAAATATCGATACACACACACACACACATACACACACATACACAAAATTCTATATAAATATATAATGATGAATAACATAGAGATGGTTAAGATACTAACCTTCTCAATGAAATTCCAATGTCCACTAGCCTCAATAGGCCCATAGAAATTCTACCCACAACTCAAGCATCTGTGAGGTTCACATGGAGAATTTCTATGTCCATGTGTTATCTCCTCACTGAACTCTGATGTACGGGGTGAATCTATGACCCCTCTATCAATGTCACCGGCAGGCACCTCTTGTTGAGATAGTGCAATAAATCTACCCTATTGCACTAGGCTTCAAGTCAATGATGATATAGCTACATGTACCTTCTGCAAGATCTCTACAACAGGAGGATGTTGGGAAGGGGGGAAATGGACCTAACATGGGATCACACCTAGCATGCTCTCAATCTTATGTGAACATTTGACCCACCCCTTAAAAGCTACCCATGTTGAAGTAGCTGACATGCCGACCCAAAATAAATTCATCCCATAATTTTCACAAAAACAAATAAAGGAACCTCCCTTTTATTGCAAGGAGGTTTATCAAATACCATGTACCACCTATCCATCCAATTTTCACTAATTTGTGGGTGGACACACTAATCAATGAAATTTTGTTTCTTGTTGACAGGTGGTTGTTTTCCAGGTTGAGGATTACTAAAAATACACATCAGTTGTTTTTTTGAAATACCAAAGTCTCTAAATTGGTTTCTATCTAATCCAGTGATGTACTACTTAAATATTCTTGCCCTATATTCATAAATAAAAGTCAATTTCCAGTTGGGAACTTGCATTGGACCTCACAATGACGTCCAATGAAGTGGCCATGGACTCTTTGTTTGGTTCTCTCATGCCCCTTAATTTATTTACAAGTGTTCTTATTGTGTCCAGCTCCTCATTAATTTGGGTGTTTATGTTGGGTGGTTGTGGTGGCTTGGGGTTTTCCTTGCCTTGGTCTATTGGTTGGTGATTTACATTGTCTCTGGGTTCCATTTTATAATATATGATGCAATTTAAAAAGGATATTTAATAAGTGAAATTATGACAAAGGTATTACAAACAAAAATTTCATTTTATCCCAACAAAAGCATTAACATCATTTTGTGTAAAATGAAGAAAAACTATGTGTTATCTTTACAATGAACTTGAAAAAAACCTATACAATATTAGTGAATTGTTGAGACATTTACATTCAAGTATCAATTATGTGTAGTGAACCTTACTAATATGTTTTCAATTCCATTGGGATTTACATCCATAACCCATGACTATTTTTTTTGTATTTTTGCAAAGCCAAGAGAGGAAATGACATATTATCAACCATACCTTTCTTGTAATGGACATGGTGGCAAGATCCTAGGATTTTCTCTTCCTCTATTCATCTTATTTTCTTCCTCCAATTGGGAAAATCATGAGGCACAATGTGCAAATGAGTGAAAAACACTCTCACGGTCGCTTAAAAATCAGGCACAGTGGGAATGCATGCACGAGCCTGTCCAATCCTATAGGATTAAGAACGTGTGCATGTTCCTGAGAATGCACACATGTTATTGCAAGTGCTTATTCCTTTTGACCCCCTTACCACTTTTTCTTCCACCAACTTTGTGCACAAACCCCACTACGTATTTACCATGCTCACTCTTGACCTCACTTCTGCCCTAAAAACTATTTGTGTGCAACATTGACCTACTTGGCCCTCCTAGTATGGATCCAGGGGGGTGAGGTTGACTCCTTCTCCTCCCTCAGTTGAGGCCTATTCCCTTAGAAAACTTCCACCAAATCCCTGCCCCTATGAATTTGTGAATAAAATCAATGATATTCCTAAAGTTATCTTGTTGTCGATTGTCTCATGTATAAAAGATTTAGCCTTTACTGAACATGGATTGATAGAATAGTTCACAGGGATTTGGCCCACCCCTCAAGTAATGGATGTGTGGATGAAAAAGAATGGGATGGCCCCGATCAAAGGAAAACTCAATTACTACTTTTACAGTAGAGGGTTTTATACTTCTCTTTTTGAATTTACTACTTTTAAAGTAGAGGGTTTTATACTTCTCTTTTTGAACTAAAAGAAGATAGAGATCCAGTATTTCACATTGGACTATACTTCATGGGTCCAAGAGGCATGTACCTAAATCGTCGAACTATATATTTTGATCAGAATTGGATGTCCCTTTGTCTATTCTGGTTTGGGTGCACTTTTCCCATATCCCTATTCATTGCTTAAACAATGACTCCATAGCTTCAATCTAAAACATGTTGAGTAAATATATTGATAGGTTGGAACCAAGATCAGGTACATATTCTTGTGCAAGGATATTTGTTGAAGTGGATATCGAGAAAGGCCTTCCAAAAGCAGTGGCATTCAAAGTTGAAAAACTATTCAGATGTGAAGAAACTGGATTGTGAACAACTTACATTGAAATGTGAGACCTGCCATGAGTATGGGCGTTTTTCCAAAGGCTGTAAGAAATCGGTGCCAACCTAGAATCCTTCTGAATATCAAGAGAAATGGAAACAAGTTAGTAAATCCAAGTCAGTAAATCCTTGGGATCTAGACAGAGGCCCCCAACAACTACAAAGAAAACTATGTCCCCTCCAACGCAAAGGAAGATCTCGAGCCCTATGTTGTCTCAGTTTTGGTAAATTTCTTCTTCTTCTTAGTCCCTAAAACATTCAGTGAGCAAGTAACTTGTATGGTCCAAACCCTCTCAAAATATATTTTAATTCCTTTCATAATATGAATCTGAACAACTCCCTCATGAAGCCAATGAATTATTGAACATTGAGCTTGCAAAAGAAGTCGACAACCAAGATAACATTACTTTCTTTCCCCAGATTTTTTCAATACTTTTTTCAACCATTATATGTATATTTGTAGCTTGAAGTATTAGTTTCCACTCCCAACTCTCTCTTAGGGAACTCCCCTTTCCTAGAACCTTCACATTCCCTCCCACTTCCCCAAGTGGAACGACTACGAGGAAAAAGGTGCATCAGGGAGAGTCTCAAGAAGAAGAAGGAGCAAACGAAGAAAAACTCCCAAAGAGAGGTAGAAAGTTGAACAAAGAAACAAGAGAAGAAGCAATAAAGGAGAATTTTTTGGGAACTCAAATGTCAATAGAAAGTGTATGGGAGAAGAAAAAAAAATAGATAAGGAAGAAAAGGCTAGGGAAACAAAGGTTGTCAGAACCAGAACATGGTGGCAGCTAAAAGACTACATTAGTTAAATAATGAAAGTAGTCTCCTAGAATCGTAGACATATGGGAAACAAGTTCAAGGAAGAAGAAATTAGAGATTTATTCAAATATGAATATCCATCCATAGTCCTCTCAAATCTACAATCTGCAGACTCACTCAGTGCATCTCCATTACAAATACTGCACGGTACAGTACTTCTTCATTGAAAAATCAAAACTTACTGCGCAGTTCCAAAGTCATGGTAGACTAGGTGATGTGATGATAACAATTAATAAAACAATTTTGTCATAAATTCAACCCTGTGATACTCTTAGCACATAAGATCACAAACACAAAAGAACTCAGAAATACTCATGAATATGTCAACACACAAAATACTTAATATATATTATCAAATCGAATGTTGCACACTATTAAAAAATACAATACAGTGTAGAGCTTCGGCTCCAACAACTTCTACACACTTTCAGAACCATATCTTGTGCTCTTAGACTTCTTCAACTCCTTACACATCTGTTTCTACTTATAACTATCAACTGAAACCCTATATCAACTACTTACAGACTCAGACATATGTATATGAAGAAAGTTACTTCCTATAAAAGCTAACTGACTCAAACAATTAAGACAACAATAAATTCAACTAACTCTATTTGCAAAACAAAGCTCGACAACGATAAAAGATCGGCTTATTAATAATGTTCCTTCTTATGCATGCAGGGGTGTAGACCAATTGTCAAGTGTCATGTAAATGTTGGATTACTGAGAGGGG
>JASDQU011375157.1:0-24631 GCA_032191745.1 Picea mariana | reverse complement strand
TTCCCATGACAGACAAATTCGACATAAGCATAAAGTGCATGACTTATAATTAATATTTCCAACACTCCCCCCTAATTATAAGTAGGTGGGATTACAAAACACAAAATTTACATCAAAAACCTAAGTTGACATGAATTGTCAAATGTCTGTGACTACATCGACTCCTAAACAACTACACATATTTTGAAATGCATCCCTTGCCAAAGATTTTGTAAATATATCTGCAATTTGTTCTTTAGACCTGCAAAATTCTAAGCAAATTTCTTTGTTATTCATCGATTCTCTGATAAAATTACACCTTGTATCAATGTGCTTGGTTTTATTGTGAAACACATGATTCTTGAATAACACGATAGCAGAGTTGTTATCACAAAACACTATAGTTGGTTCTTGTTGTTCCTACAACAAATCTTTCAACATTATTTTTGATGCAAGAGAATTGCTCCATATCAGCACGCACCAACTAATTAACATGTGTGGTGCGCATTCAAGGAAGGAGAGGCACCACCCTCTCATTTTTTCCTCGAGAATCCAAGGCGTGATACAGGCATTAATTGAAGACAAGCTGGAAGAGCCAATTCATGCTTTCTCATACGCTGGAGATAAGTTCACCATTAATAGGCTAACAGGAAAATGAATCTGCATCCGATTTGGAGTAGAACTGCCATCAGTGTAATTTGTCCTTTTGATAAGAATTAGGGATGGTGATTTGACACCATTAGTTAGTTTGTGAAGGAAGCTCATTGATCCCCTCTTGTATAAAACTTTGTATTGTAAGAAAAGTAGAGGTTATACCACAAGAGGTTAGGTGGGGGACTGTTAGACAATAGGAGGTTATCCAGGAGAAAATATAGAGAGTCGAGACTCAGTTGTATCTCAGACTCCCCCATTGTAAATTGGCATTCCACCATTAATATAAAAATGACATTTTCCCCTATTTTACATTTCTTTTCAATGGATGTTGTGTTATGAATGTCATTTGCATGCTTGTGAATTGTAGATGGATGTTAGAAATCATCTGTAGGGATCGAGATACAATTTTCTATCCGTGAGTGTGTTAAGTTAAGTCTGGTTCTCTATGCTAAGTGAAAGGAGTGCATGACAGAGAGGGGAGACTTTGTAATATGAAGCAAGGAGTGTGTACCTAAACTCAATGGAGTCAGAAGAGATGTTTCCAGGAGGGCACACCAGATTTATTTATAGACTTAGGGAGAAATTTCAAGGTGGTTAAGTCCCTTGAAAATAAATATTGTGTGGAGATAGGAACAGTTTAGAGTTACTGAACACTTTGGAATACTTTTCCATAAGGGCATCGATCTTTCATGACTATTCGCAAGAAAAACACAGTGAGAGGTGTTGAAGAATCCTAGAATTGCTAAACATTCTGGCGAAGAAAGGCTTTGCAAGAAGTGCATCAAAAAAGGAAAGGAGATTCCTTAAACCTTTTTGTAAGGATAAGGGAGAAGTTGTTGAAGAATTGAGCCAAGCACAAGGGGTGCACCTAAGGTCTTTTGAATTATCCTTATAAGCTCAGGAGGAAGGGTAAGAAACTTCCAAGAGGGAACAAGAATCTTGTAGAGGAACTTGGAACCTTCATGGTTTTCAAGCTGATTAAAGTCACAAGAGAGTTTCACAGATTTATGTAAGAGTAAAGAAAGGAGTTTCGAGAACATCCTAAGTCTCGAAAGGAGAATTTGTGCTAAGTGTGAAAATAATTCGAGGACTTGCCGAAGTCTCAAAGATGGAGAATTCACCCATCATCAAGAAGGATATAGGTGGCAGAACATCGAGAGGTTTGGGACCAAGAACTTCGGGAGGTTTTCCTAAAGCAACCAGAGGATCTTCGCGAAGTCGCGAACAAAGATTTCAATCTAGGTCATTGGATCTATAAGGACGCGTGGCAATGGATCAATGCATCATTGATTCACGATCGCAAGAAAAAGTGTCAAGAGAAGGATGGACTTGCGAAGTCCAAACTCATGATTTGATCACAGTCGTTGATTACGAGAAGAACGAGGATCGTCGATCGGGTCCCGAAACATTTGTCAATTCAAAAATCAGGAAAACGAAGAAAGAAGATTATGAAAGTCCCAAAGTGCGGGGTCACGAAGGGATTTGACCCATGGTCACATTCTATGGTCACATCGAGGGAGGAAATTAGCAACAAAGAGCTAAGATCATTGGCACAAGAAATAAAATCATTAAGGAGAGGGTCTGCAGGTGCCACATAGTGGGTGCCGAGAAAGTAGGAAGGGCCTGTGTCAAGTCAAATCAGTCCCATCGGGATCCCGACGAGTCATTCAAATCAATGAATTGAACAATCCTAGACCAGGAGGTCATTCCAACCCAAAGTAGGGAAGGGGGTTGTCACCAAGAGTGGTATCAGAGCTTGATTTCTCTCTTGTAGATATCAGCTGAAGGGAGAAAGGAAGGAGATAGTCTAATACCAGGAGAGGTATCAGAGCTTGATTTCTCTCTTATAGATAGCAGGTCAAGGGAGAAACAAAGGAGATAGTATGATACCAAGAGTGGTATCAGAGAGAAAGGAGATCAAAGCTTGATTTCTCTTCGAAAAGAGAAAGATACAAAGGAGTCGGTGCTGAATTGATTTATGTAAGCCAGGGAGACAAGGTGTGATGCTCTGTTGGAATTGTTGCAAGGTGTGCAGCAAATGGTAAGAAGCTATGTGGGTTGTATATGAAACAATATGGTTGTCGAAGGTCATACATGTGAATGAGGAAGAGTCCACTTGCAGAAGATAAAGGTGTAGATGGACAAGGAGCTCAGTGAAATCCAAGAGCAGATGGAGAAGCTTGCATTTAAGATGCAGTAGGAATCAAAGGTACACTAGAGGTACGAATGGCCTTTGAAAAGGAAAACCAGATGGCTTGTTCGGAATTTGTTGGCTAGAAGGCAACGATAAGTGTTAAAGAATTGGTTGAGGCCTGCTAAAAACCTCGATCATTAGGGAAAGAGATATGGCAAGAGTCTCATAGATTTCTAGGTGGGAAATGGGAAGGGATCAGTGGATCTCATAAACTGCCAAGTGGGCAGAAAAGACATCGTAGATTTTTAGGTGGGCAAGGGAGAAGAGGTGAGCTTAGTTGGGAGTTCATTGGCAGATGAGGAGGCTTAAGAAAAACCTCACTCATATGGAGATTCACGTAGAACTCTGAGCCGCGTGAATGAAGATGATGACAAGTTAGAAACTTTCATCACAGCAAAGGAGAAGGGTCAGAGGGATGTTATGATCATTAGGAGAGTCGAGATATTCCTACCAAGCGGATGAGGAGAGGCTAGCACATATCTTTCATATGTGACATGGAGATAGCAAGAAAATACTATCAAGGAGGAGAAGGAAGATATACGGATGTCTATCCCGATAGAAGAAGAAGAGAATTCAGCAGGACTTCTCGACGTTTTCAGCCAAAAAGTTGAATAGGAGATGACTGTAGCACAGGGGTTTGCAACAGCAGAAGAAGAAAGAAGAATAGAATTTTCTATTATGTGTGAAGAATTTGAAGCTATTGAGAGTAGAGTGGAAGTGCAATGCATGCATATCCAACAGGTTAAGCTGGAAGAAGATGAAGGACTACGCCAAGATGAGAAATAGCTGGGGAAAGATGGAATAGAACCAACCAAAAAATTGATAGGGATCAATATGTCAGGGGAAGTAGATGAACGACAGTTCATTATGTAGACTGCATAAGTAGAATATGCAGCAGAGTGGCAAGCAACGACCACAAAGGAAGAAGATGTCTTGGGAAGTCAATGTGATTTTCCCATTGAAAAGAATCGAGTGCATGGTGTTAGTCTACAACAGAAGAACCATCCAATGGAGTAGCTGGATGAGGTGATTGAGGAGATAAAGAAGTTGATGTTGGAGTCAATAGAGGAATTGGTCAGCAAGAGGAAGTTGAATGAGAAGAAACCTGCATGAGCAGCAGGGATGATGCAGGAGAAGAAGTGGTAGAGCAGAGGAGCCGGGAGACAGCTCCAGGAGAAAGTTTGGGATCCAGGTGGATTTCAGCCACATTGGAGAGATCATGAGTAGGAGCTCATGATTTTTTCCACTGTGGAGTATGATGTAGGAGCATCGCTACATATCATCACGTGCCATCTAATTAACATGTGTGGTGTGCATTCAAGGAAGGAGAGGTGTCGCCCTTTCATTTTTTCCTTGAGAATCCAAGGCGTGATCTAGGAATTAATTGAAGACAAGATGGAAGATCCAAATCATGCTTTCACACGAGTTGAAGATAAGTTCACCATTAATAGGCTAATGGGAAAATGGATCTGCATCTGATTTGGAGCAGAATTACCATCATTGTAATTTGGCCTTTCGATAAGCATTAGGGATGGTGATTTGACACCATTAGTTAGCTTGCGAGGGAAGATCATTGAGCCTCTCTTGTATAAATATTTGTATTGTAAAAAAAGTAGAGGTTAGACCACAAGAGGTTAGGTGGAGGACTGTTAGACAATAGGAGGTTAGCCAGAAGAAAATACAGAGAGTCGAGACTCAGTTGTAGCTCGGACTCCACCATTGTAAATTGGCATTCCACCATTAATAGAAAAATGACAGTTTTTTGTATTTAACATTTATGTTCAATGGATGTTGTGTTATGAATGTCATTTTCATGCTTGTGAATTGTATATGGATGTTAGAAATCATCTACAGGGATATGTTGAGCACTCAACACACCCTAAAAATTTCATGTCAAATTTTACTTTTTGGGTACCACTTGATATTTTTGCATTGTCTGATTCGTCTTCATTATGGAAAATGTTGTGTTTGCTTACCATTTTGAATCTCATTAAGTATTTAAAGGTTTTCTTAAAACTATGAAAATCCATGACTTAAAAGATTTAACTTTTGAATAAGAATCAATAGCTAAAATGTTTCGCCCGACGCATCCAATTTTGGAATCAGAAAGGTTTAAGCGTGAAAGAAAATCACTCAAGAGAACTGAAGTATATGAGTGTCGATCTTTGTCAGCTTCGGCAGATAGGAGTTTTCTTTCATGGCAAGCATCACCAAGCATATTGCCGATGACCGAACCCTTCGTCATCGGCAAAGGATAAAGGAGTAAGTGCTAATGAAGAAAGAAATGATATCGTCGATCACAAACTTACGAGACATTTTTAGTATCGGAGGTTTTTCGAGGATGACAATCCACAAGGAAAATATGCAATAGGTTTATTTCCGAAAGCCAATCCCTGATACCTTTTTTGGCATCGATAGTCCCAATTCAAGCTTAGAGAGATCGACTTAAACAAAGTCCTGAGTCTAACCATTACCCGGGATCTGAGTTCCCGGTCTTCAATACCATGTATCCCGAGTCAGTGATGCCACGTCAGTGCCATACATTGAAATCGATCGACATCGGAGGTTTTTTGCAAAAGGATATAAAAAAATAATGCAAAGCAACTCAGAGAAACACTAAGTATAAAATGGGGGCTATCTTACAAGAAAATTGGACAAATAACCTAGTAGAGACAAACGCAAAGAGAAGAAATGATTCATTCAACCGCTATAACCATAATCCTTTCGTCAAAGTTTCAAGAATTTATATATTAGATTGTCGTCGAGCTTAGTTACATACAATAGACATTGTCTACACCTTTTGGCCAGCCAACTCGGTTACATTAAGAACATGAAAATATCCACAAAAAGGGGAAAATTATCAAAAGTTTGCATCGCGTCCGAGAATACAAAACAGAGTTCTTCGATCATGTCTCTTCTGCATGTGGAATTTCTTCCCAGTTGTTTCACGCTCCCTGAGGTGTTTTCATTTTTCTTCTTTCAACAATCTTTGCGCTTCATGCAACTGCACGATCGTATCTTGTGCCTCCCAAAGTTTCCTCTTAATCTAGGTTGTGTTCCCTTCATGACCTTGTGGTGCTGACACTTCAAGGTTCTTTCCGCCAACTGTCATCGTAGTTCTCTATTTTCCTTGTAGAGTTCATCTATGGCGAGTTTGTGCATACTCTAGCTACTGACTAGGTTCTCGTACGTTAGAATTTGAGGCTTTTGTTCTCCTCGTTCTGCTCCCCCTTCCCCGACTTGTGGCTTCACCTGGCTCGAGCCAGATAGTGCACATTAGGAATTCCTCGGCGGCTGATTGTGTGCACGACTCAATTGAGATTTGGTTTCCCTGAATTCCTTATTCTTCTTGGGCCTTCCTCTCCTCCTCGGTATCTACTATTGAGGAAGCGTTCCTTCCAACCTAAGTCATTTTGACGTAACTTCTTCCACTTCGGCCTCCACATGGGGCGATACCATCGTTTCCGTGTGAAGGTAGGAATCTCCCTTTGAATCCTCAAGAACACCCACTGCAAATAAGAATGAGTCTCAGGCATTTCAGGGCTCAGGCCTGGCACTTCAGCTACCTCGAAGGCCTCATCTTGAGTTTTGAGGAGTTCCCATGGTGCGGCAACATATCTACCTTATGTATGGGTGACTTGAAAAAGGCCCAAAGAAAATAATTTGATCGATGTGGGCTCACAAGACGAGTCAGTGCATAATCTCGGCTAGTAAGTAGAACACATACAGAACATCTACAATTTATAATGGAGAGGGCAGTGAGTCAAAACGTGACAAGGAACACTGAATGCCTTGTGACAGGATGTTTTAAACAATTTAAGTGTCACATCCGTGTGACGGGTATGATCTGGGGCGTGTGAGATGTAGCCGATAGAAGCTGCAAAGGATGTGTGGTATGTTTACCTCAATTTCTTTTTTAATTCCCCAGCCTCCATAATGAGTTGATGATGGTTTATGCACTTGTTGATTCGACTCTTGTTTGAGAAACTTGCCTTGACCGGAAGCATTTAACGACTTCCCTTATGATAGTATCCGACTCTTTTGGAACTTACTCATACTTTCAACACATGTTCGGCTCTAGCATCCTCTCTTGACCCCAAGGGCCCACCAGCCACTGGCGTGACTTTGACTCTTGTGTTTTTCGTACCTGATATTTCATCATACAGAATGCAGATGTAACCCACCCTAACTGAAGGAAAATGATGGCGCTAACAAAAATGTTTCAGGTAACTCAAAGGGTTGCAGAGATCACATAAGTATCAAACAACCAGGCTTAGCAAGATTTATAGGTATGCACCAATCTGGATCCTTCACACTTACGTTTTTACATATATTTTGCCGAGTATTGTTCTATAAGCAATTTCTAAATGATTTTAATTCTGATTGCAGGAAATATCCCTCTGATTATCAAGAAAAATTGGCCCTGTAACTTCGTTGAGGAATCCGAGAGAAACTGGGTCCGAAGTTCAACAAGGTGATGAAGGATATCAAACTACCCAAGTTGGCACACCCGACGATTTTGTTGACTTGTGAGACATAGTTGAATCGCACACCAAACAAGATTCTTCATGGGTTGAAAGACCAGCAAAGGTGACTGACACAACACCAAGATAGACGCAACAATTTCTGGAACATTTGATCAACGCTCGGGCTATGCTTCAGCAATTAAGTGCTAGTCTAGTCAAGTATCGGGCGCATGCGGTGGAGATCAGAGAAGTTTACGTGGCCTCGATCAAACAACATAGATTTCCATACACTCAAACCTGCGAGGAGTTGGTCATCAGTTGGTTGGATTATGAGAAAAGTCACCCTTTCAAGTGATATCTTGAGTTGACTGTTAGAAAAAATGTTAGAAGAGAACGTCGCGTGGTGAATTTTGTTTAATTATCTACACTTAGCCATTATTTTCAGTTGAATTTTATGTTATAAAGAAGAACAACGACCAATTATTTAAGGTTCGATGGTTGTTGTAAGAAACTCTCTTTTCTAGTTTGTTAAGAATTTTTTTGGAGCTACCCTTAATTGAGAAGTCCTTCTAGACCAAAGACAAAGTTATATTTTCATCAATTGCATGTGTGATTGGACATGGAGAAGAACTATTTCCTATATCGTTTCATGAATGGATGTTGTAATAAGTAAGAGCTATTAAATCTATTGTTAAGTTAATCTGATGCAATGTTTTACAGTTCTTTGCTTTAATGATGAAGATGAATCGTTGTGTTATTATGTGATGGAGGAATAGAGTAGGTGAATTATTTTTCTTTCCATCATCTTAACGCATACGCGTTTTTTTTATGATAATTAGTATCTCAAACAGTAATTGGATGCTTACATGGTTAATGTATTAGTACTAGGTATGTGGTATAGAATTGTTGTCTGCATGTTCAAGTAGCAGGTTATCCCAAGCTCAGCCTCTTCTCCAATATTTAGAATATTTTCTCATTTTGTTTCCAAGTTGGTTTATACCAGCTTACAATATTATATCGGTCCCAGCTAAAATAAAATACAAAAAGAGAAATTCCAAACTGAAGGAGATGGCTTAACAAGAAAACGTAAAGCCCATCGATTAATTGGATGAAACGCAAGATCTGGAGAACCATTCCACCATTAAACATTGTAGAGTCTAATTGTGCCTCAGTGGCGGGTTTGGTTCCTATTGTTGAACTGATGAAGGAGCATCGCCCATGTCAAGCGAGTCAGTGCAGAAGCAATTGGACAGCTGGGCACACGCTAGCACAAACTTTTTGAATTTTCATTGAAGTTGATGCGCAATGTATAAATGAAACCATTTATGAAGAAGCGCCTTTCGTATATTATATTGGACCTTGAGCGATTCACTCTCGTCCTTAGTATATAGGAGGCATTTAATCTAGTTAATGCAGGTAGATAGAATTTATTTCCAGATTAGACGGTTTTAGATGGAAGGAGGGAAAATGGATATAGACACCCTCATTGTACATTGTAACATTAGACAGCAGAAAATAGAGAGCCAGAAGAGAAGGAGCATAGGAGAATAGCAGAGAGCTGTAGATGAACATCCATTTATAGATCTTGAATTAATAGAAGGAATTGGTTTAGATTCATGGTTTTGTGTTTCTGTGTGTGTGTGTGTTGATGATATGCTCATGAATGTTTGTTTTCCTGTTATGCATTTGCTTTGATATACTGTGCATAAGATTTCATGTTTGAGTTTGAAATATGAAGGGGAAAAGAAATGAGTATCAATTGTTTCTCTATCTGAGCGAAGATTCCTGCAAGGAGTGCAGTCAAAAACATCTGCAAGGAGTGCGTTGATGGAGGCTCAGGTAGTTTAACTTTTGTTCTCGTTCACCCAGAAGTGAAATTGGGTTGCTGGAGCTGTACAAGGAGTGTGCAGGCAGAAGGAAGTCTCAGTTGTGAATCTGAGCAGAAGCATTGGAGGACTGTTGCTGCAGACGTGCACATAGTCAAGGAAAGAGAACACTTGAAGTGTTTGCAGGTTGCCGCAAGGAGTGCGAGCAAAGGGTTCTCTTTTCCAAGAGACTGAGAAGCTGGAGAAAGCTCAGGAGGAGTAAAGATTTCAAATCTGTTGAAGGACTACACAGGAGTTTTCGCATCAAGAAATCCTCAAGGAGGAAAGAGACGATCAATATCTTGTGGAGGGAACTTGTGAAATCCCGTAAACCGTCAGATCTATCAGAAATAGCAAGGAAGTTACGGCCACACCAGGAGTTTAAGCTCAGGACATTGAGAGTCGTTGGATTATCATCTGGTTACCCATCAATCGTCTGATTGGACATAAGTCGCATAGGGTTTAAATCCGTGTAGACATCGGGGTTTCAGAAGTTAACAAATTCAAGACCTTTCAAGTCTTGAAACACCGGTGAAATCCTAGCCGTTGATCTCGATACGACACGCGTTAGTAATCTGTAGAGTCATCGGGATATTGGAGTCATCGGGGTTTTAAAAGGTCAAGGATCAGAGACCTTGTGAATCTTGAAACTCCAAGAGAATCCTAGCCGTTGATCTGGGCAGGACACGCATCAGGTATCCGGAGAGGAGTCAGGGTTCAACACTTCATGAATTTTGGGAAAGAAGAAATCACAACATCAAGAATCGCGATCGCATGATATTCGATAGAGCGACGAGGGGACAGTGATGTGGAGGAGTCAGTTCTCACGTGCATCGGGGATTGGTGTATCGGGATTCTTGGTGACATGAAGATCATTGCAGGAGGGGTCGCAAAACTCCGAAACGCGACACCCACATAACCACAAGCATTTGAGTGGTGGACAGGTGTCGTGCCGCATCTGTGTATCGGCATATCGGGAGTCGAGGGTCAACGAGGCAAGTTGATTTCAACATCAAAGGTGCCGAAATCCCGATGGGAGGATTCCCAATAGGAACAAGAAGGCGTTGGAATTTACCCATCGGGTTTCGGGGTATTGTGAAGCACAAGGTGTGTGACCACGGGACTCGTGAAGCTACGAAGTCCGATTCCCCGATTTTGAGTAGGGGCTCATTAAGGAGAATTCTGTGCGTGAGGAAAATTCCTAATAGGGGATTTGAAGAGATTTTTAAGTTATTCGGGCCAAGGAGGGAGAGAGTCCTGTGAGTGGACATGCCTGGAGGGTGCGTGTGCATCATGAACTAAAAGGATCTAGGACCCATCAACAAAATTGGCACTAGAAGGAGGGCCTGAAGAATGAATGGTTGAGTATATATTTCATATAATATTTCAGACAACCCGTAGTTTCAAAAGCATCCCACATGCATGACTAGTCATTCCCAAGATAGGCCACACACACTAAGTACTCTTGAAAAGAGTGACTCACCACAAACTGAGGAAGAACCCTTGTTCCCTGACATACCTTATGCTCTCCCTCGCGAGGAATTAAATCAATTCAGAATAATCACAAGAGCATACGCCCGACAAATTGACACATTGTCTTTAGCTCCAATACTTTCTTGAAGAAAAAAAATAAGCAGACCAGTGGTCAATTCTCCTGACGAGGTTTTTTTTCATACGGTAGAAGACCTAATAGATTTCACAATCACCAAAATTGAACATCCTCTTAATCTGATCCTTGAAACACCAGCCGACGATGTCTCTGAATCAGGCGATTTTTCGAAAAAAGAGGAGTTTAACTCAAAATCCAAAGATATGGAAGATAACAATGACCATGATGAAGAAGGGGGAAACCCACCTCAGAAAAATCAACCTTGGTTGGCTGGAGATGCTTTGGCCATCCCAGGGTGAGTGCATAAGCTTCCCCGACACCTGGAGAAGTTACTTTCTAAATTCGACCCCGAGACTTTAGGATTTCCTAAAGATCATATCAAGAAATATATACTAGCGAATCAGACTTATGAACGTCCAACATGAAGACGTATTTTGAAGGTTGTTCCCCTACACTTTTGAGAACTCGGCCTCCGCATGGTATTTTAACCTACCCGTAGGATCCATAACTAGTTGGAAAAAGTTTCGAAAGGATTTTTTAGATAAATTTTCCGAAGAAACCACTACAAGAGCTCTGATGGTTGAATTGTTTGCAGCCACCATGAGTTCAAAATAAAAGGTTAAGGATTTCAACCAAAGATTCACAACCATCTTAAACAAATTCCAGCACAAAGCTAAACTAAATTAAGAGTTGCAAATCGAAGTATATGCTAATGCGCTCTCATCTTCTATTTCCATGTTTGTGAAGAGGGCTTCCAAAGGAACCTTAGATGAGAATTTTGAAGAAGCCAAAACAATAGAATTCCATATGAAAGGGTGTAAAGAAGGCCAAGTCTCTTTAGTTAAGAAATAAGTTCAACCTCCTCCCAGGAGAGGACTCCTGTTGACTAGACCACCAAGGACACAAGCAGAACAGACTCCCAACAAGGGTAATGGAGACATAGAAGATATAAAACTCATGGTTAAGAAATTATCAAATGAGATCATAGACATGAATAAAAACGCAGGGGAAGGAAACCAAGGCCAAAGGCCCTATAAGCCTTTCTTTAAAATGAACCCACCATTCAAAGCAATTGAACCTCCCCTGACGAACTTAAATATCGATCTAGGAAACGTGGCATATGATTCTTTCTATACCTATCATCAAGAAAACCACTCTGAAAGAGACTTCCCTCAATGGGTGCATGCCATGAATTTGATTTCCAACCAGTTTCTAGATGAGGTTTCCCTAACCAGACAACCAAACGATTCAACCATGAATGTAGTCGATCAAGAAGAGATTGATCCACCAAAAGATACAGCTATGCTGATATGGGATCCTGACTTAATTATTCCTTCCGATGACTTATTTCAGGTTCAAGAACCACCCGCAAAAGTCTCGATTGTGCAAATGAGAAGGGTCCACCTATATCAAAAACCCTACTACCACCCAAACTTCGGGAGGGAGAGCGACTCCTGATCACCCAAAAGCACATTTTTCTCCCAGTAAAAACCCTATTAGCATCCATTCCTGAGAATCGCCCAAACTGGAGTACAACATAGTTGAAGATCTGAAGAAGTTGAAGGCTAATATATCAGTTATGGACATATGTAAAATCCCTCAGCAAAAAGACTTCTTTCTACAAGCTTTGAAATCAGTAGAAAACCCTATGACAAGCAATGAGCATCAAATAAATCTAACTTTGATGGATCTAGTAAATAAACCAACTCTGAATACCTTCTCAAAAGATAAGAAGGGAAAACCCTTTATCCCACCATTCCTTTTAACATTTGAAGTTTTCAACAGGAACCTCCACAATTGTTTGGTCGATTCAGGAGCATCCTCTAATGTTATCCCACTGTCTATCTGTAAAAAAAAAACGTAGTCCCTCTCAAGAGTGATAAACATGTAATACAACTAGACAGAACCCAGGTCAAATTCATGGGGGAACTCAAAGATGTAATGATCAGGATAACGACGCATCCTAAGTTTGTGCAAGTGATTGACATCATTGTAGTAGATATCCCAGAAGATTATGGATTGTTATTAAGCCGAGATTGGTCTGAGAAGTTAAACGCTTACTTTAGTACAAACTGGGCACGCCTTTGGCTACTGCTGAAGGGATACAAGAATATGATCAGAATCGATAGGGAGAGATATATGAAACATACAGTCACTAATATAGAAACCCTAAATGAACCCTCATCGACAGATTTCCCTATGCTAGGCAATTATTCCTATGATTCCTATTTCGGGAACTTCTCCCCTCTTCGTTCTGATGTCCCTCTCACTCAGAACTTCAAAATGTTTTTTCAAGAGGAATCGCCAATACCGACAGAGGAACCCTCTTATGTCAAGAACATGTGCTAGAAATCACCGAACAAAAGATAGGAGGGAAAGAAGGTAATAAAAAAGAAGAATTGGATAACCTACATTCACAAATTTGGACCATATATTTTGATGGATCTAAATCATAGGAAGGATCAGGGGCAGGGTGCATCCTCATTGATCCAAAAGGTAAACGTTATTTCATGTCATGTAGACTAGAATTAAAATGCACAAATAACATCATCAAGTATGAATATCTAGTACAAGGGTTAAAGAAATCCATAGACTTAAACATCAAAGAATTGAAGTTTTTCAAAGACCCGGAGATTATCGTTAGACAAGTAAGGAATACTATACATTGCAATTCCCCACACCTAAATAATTATCAACATGGAGTGCATAGGTTAATAGAGCAGTTTGAAGCTTTCAATATCACTGCGATCCCTAGAGCAAAGAATATCCTTGCTAATTCCTTGGCCACAGTTGCTTCAAGGCTGTCACCTTTAGAAGATTATGAAGCCTCATGATTCACTATGGAACTACTCTACAAACCATCGGTGCCTAACAACATTTCTAATTGGAAAGTCTTTGAAGGAGATGAGCATATCTTAAACTTTCTGAATGACTAAGATAATTTTAAATACCTAGCTATTGACAATGAAGTATTCTAGGAACAATCAATAGAAATTGATCCTCAGACAGGTTAACCAACAGACAAATCAAAGTCTCACACAATCCCGAAGGGGATATCTAATTTAGAGAATCTCTTTGACCTAAAGGGATGATTTAAGGGGCCCAAAAATGTGAAGACCGGTAGTTCATGTCCCATGCATGAAACTATAAATATTGGAACCCAGGAAAACCCAAAGAATGTAAATATCGGTAAGACTATATCTAAAGAGGAAAGAAAGGATTATCTCAAACTGTTCAGACAATATCAAGATTTATTTGCATGGTCCTACCGAGATCTAAAAACTTATGACACCCACATCATTCAACACACTATCTCGTTAAAACCCGAAGTGAAACCCTTCCAACAGAAGCTCTGAAAGTATCACTCATCCCTGGAACCTCTCATGTATCAGGGATTGAAGAAACTTTTAGATGCCAAAATCATCTTCGAGGTTAGGCATTCTGTGTGGGTAGCAAATCTGGTCCCTGTGAAGAAGAAGTCTGGAGAAATCCTTTTATGCGTAGATTTTAGGAACATCAACAGAGCTTCAGAAAAGGAAAATTACCCATTCCCATCAACGGAGCAACTCCTGCAGACCGTGTCTAGCTCAGATATTTTCTCTCTACTGGACAGTTTCTCAGGTTACAACTAAGTCCTAGTTTCAGAGGAAGATCATTTGAAAACTACCTTCTGAACCAAGTGGGGAACCTTTTCTTATAAACGCATTCCTTTTGGGTTAATAAACGTAGGGGAAACCTTCCAAAGGGCCATGTACGTAGCATTTTAGGACTAATAAACAAGTGTGTGGTAGTGTATCTAGATGACGTAATTGTGTATTCAAAGAAAAAACAAGAGCACATCCAACACTTAACTCAGATTTTTGAAAGGTGTAGGAAATACGGTATATACTTAAATCCTAAGAAAAATATTTTTGGCGTCGAGGAAGGTAAGCTGCTCGGCCACATTATATCTCAAGTAGGCATTTGCATAGACCCAGAAAGGATTAAGGACATAGCTCAACTCTCGTTGCCTCACAACAAGAAAGTTATGCAGTCTTTTTTCGGACAAATCAATTTTGTAAGGAAATTCGCTCTCGATTTGGCGGAAACTATCAAACCCTTACAAAAGATTATTCATAAAGATTTCGAATTCAAGTGGGATGATGAACAAAAGGATGCTTTTAGCAACATCAAAACTACTATATCTCAAGCCCCTATGCTACGAAGTCCCGATTTTAATAGATATTTCTTCCTCTATACTTTCTCCTCCGACCAATCGTTAGTTGCGTTATTGAATCAGAAGGATGGTGACAACAACAAGGCCTCGGTGTCATTCATGAGCACTAACCTCCAAGGAGTTGGACTAAATTATCATTCTGTATATAAACAGGCTTATGCAGTTTATAAAGCAGTAAAACACTTCAGGTCTTACATCCTCAAGAACCACACCAAAGTAACCATGCCTCACCCTATGGTCTGATCCCTATTCACTCAACAAAAGATGGGGAAAAGAAGAGGGAATTGGATGGAAGTAGTTCAAGAATTTGATCTAGATATAAAACCTGCCAAACTAGTTAAAGGGAAAGGGTTATGCAAACTCACATTTGAAGCCTAGGACCAAGTAAATGAATATTTCGGGTGGGAGAATGAAATGGAATTATGGTGTGGCGAAGTTTCATACATTTCCCCAGGACAAGAGTCTTGGTACGAGAAGGTAACTTATCTCCTACACCATGGGACTTGTCCAGAAAATCTCAACCCTAGGGAAAGGAGAGCTCTCAGGTTAAAATATGCACAATATCGCCTCATAAATTTAGTACTCTTCTGGGTTAAGTATGATGGGGTACTATTAAGATGTCTCCAATGTGAAGATGCAGAAAAAGTTCTAAAGGAGCTCCATGATGGCCCTACCGATGGACATTTTGCAGGAAACACCATTTCTCATAAGATATAGAGAGTTGGTTATTATTGGCCCACTTTGTTTAAGGACGATCACACTTACACTAGAAACTGCAAAACCTATCAAATCATCACTGGAAGAGAGAATAGAGCAGCAATCCCAATCCAACTGGTGATTGTTTCTAGGCCTTTTGAGAAATGGGGGTTAGAGATCATAGGAGATATTACACCAATATCTTCAAAACAACATAAGTATATACTTAATGCCACCGATTATTTCAAGAAATGGGTAGAGTCCATCCCTCTGACCCATGTAAATGAGAAGGTGGTAATCCAATTCATAGAACAACAGTTGATCACAAGCTTTGGGGTCCCTTCTATCCTAATTTTTTATAATGCAACTTACTTCTCTTCCACCCTGTTGACAGAGTTTTCTCTAGAAAAAGGAATCGTAATTAGATACTTTGCAAATTACTACCCACAGGGAAACAGAGTGGCAGAATCAACTAATAAGAACCTAGTCAGAATATTGAAGAAAATGGTTGCAGACAATCAGATAAATTGGCATATAGAGTCACATCCAAGGAAGCTATAGGAAATTCCCCATATGTCCTAGTGTACAGGCAAGAATTCATTCTCTCGAACGGGCTTTATCTTCCATCTCTTCAACCGGCCCAAGATTCCGGAGGATAGCCTTCATCAGTCATACAACAAATAATTAACACTTTGCTCATGCTAGAGGAAGAAAGGGAAAAGGATAAATCAAAGCTCATGGTCCACCAGCAGATTGTTAAAATATGGTTTGACAAGCATAAGGCTAAAGAGAATAATTTTGAATTAGGTTACTTGGTCCTAAAATGGGACAGAGCAAATGAGCCTAAAGGCAAACACTCTAATTTTCAGAATCTATGGCTCGAGCCTTTCCAGGTGGCTAAGAAGATTGGGGCAGGTACTTATCGGTTACAGAATCTGAGGGGGGAATCTGACACCCTCCCAGTAAATGGCCAAGCCCTTAAACAATATTTCCATTAAAAAAAAAATGAGTTTTATGTTTTGTGTATGTATTTCATGAGTTATGTTTCAGCTAGGTTGATTGTGAATTACTTTTTATTTATTTTTTTCTTTTGTTGTTTTGATTTCCTCACTTTTGAAGGTTGTTCTTAGCAAGACAATGGTTGACCTCAAATCATGTGACATAGCGAAATATGTTCCTAACTCATTGCTCACATACAACAAAAGAAGTGTCAAGAACTTGTGGTTTCTTTGAGGAGTCCTCTATCTAATCCGCACAGATAAATAACTTTGGAAAAATGAAGAAAGGTCTGACCGGTGGTCTGGTGAAACCTTAAGGGAAATTTTGAAATATGAAAAGGACTACATGAACCCCGAAGATAAAGCTATCAAAGGATTCACCTTAACCATCTCATTTTTCACATTAAACAGACGTCATCCTCTCTCACTCGCTCAGGGCATTCTGATGAAATTAAATTGACTTTATCAAATGAGTGAACAGTGGGAGAGGGTNATGTATATATCTCTGTCGGGGCTAAGGATGCTCACTGGCAGCAAAGCAAGGTCTGTGATGTCGGTGTGCCTCTGTCGGGGCTATGGACGCTCGCTGGTAGTGGAGCAACATCGTAGCAAGTGATTAAAGATAACTAAAGGATTCATGCCAGTGAATACTTTACTATATTTTATCAAAAAGGGGCATGAGTTAGAGTTACACGAAACAAAGGAGGAATAAAGGTGGAAAACCCCACAATCAGACCTGTAAGAATCAACCGAAGAATTTCAAATGCAAGGGTAAAAGAGGCTCTGATTTAAAACCAATTAAGTTCTCCATCCGCTTTTGTATCAGTCAAGCCTGAAGGAAGAACAAAGATTCTACTTTCACCCAGTAAGTTGCCATTTGTTGAGCACTCAACACACCCTAAAAAGTCCATGTCAAATTTTACTTTTTGGGTACCACTTGATCTTTTTGCATTGTCTGATTCGTCTTCATTGTGGAAAATGTTGCTTTTTCTTACCATTTCGAATATCATTAAGTCTTTAAAGATTTTCTTAAAACTATGAAAATCCAAGACTTAAAAGATTTAACTTCTGAATAAGAATCAACAACTAAAACATTTCGCCCGACACATCCAATTTCGGAATCAGAAAGGATTAAGCGTAAAAGAAAATCACTCGAGAGAATCAAAGTAGCTGAGTGTCGATATTTGTCAGCATCGACGAATGAGAGTTTTCTTTCGTGGAAAGCATCACCAAGGATATCGTCAATGACCAACACCTTCGGCATTGGAAAAAGGCTAAAGGAGTAAGCACTAATGAAGAAAGAAATGATATGGTTGATTTCCAACTTCCAAAACATTTTCGGTATTGGGGGTTTTTCGAGGATGATAATCCACAAGGAAACTACGCGATAGGTTTATTTCTGAAAGCCGATCCTGAGTACCTTTTTTGACATCAACAGTCCCAAGTCAAGGTTAGAGCGCTCAACTTAAACAAAGTCCTGAGTCTGACCATTACCCGTGCGCTGAGTTCTCGGTCTTCAGTACCATGTATCCCAAGTTAGTGATGACACGTTAGTGCCGTACAATGAAATCAATCAGAGTCGGGGTTATTTTTATAAAGGATATCAATGAAGAATGCAAAGAATCTCGGAGTAACACTAAGTATAAAATTGGGGCTAGCTTACAAGAAAATTGGACAAAGAACCCAGTAGATACACACACAAATAGAAGAAATGATGCATTCAACTGCTATAACCAGAATCCTTTCATCAAAGTTCTGAGACTTTATATATTAGATTGTCATCAAGATTAGGTTACATATAGTAGACACTGTCTACACCTTTTGGCCAACCAACCCGGTTACATTAAGAACATGAAAATCACCACAAAAAAGTCAAAATTATCAAAAGTTTGCGTCGCATCTGAGAATACAACACAGATTTCGTCGATCATGCCTCTTCTGCACACATACTTTCTTCTCGATTGTTTCGTGCTCCCTGAGGTGTTTTCATTTTTTGTTCTTCCGACACTCTTTGCGCTTCACAAAACAACACGATCATATCTTATACCTCTCGAAGTTGCCTCTTGAGCTAGGTTGCGTTCCCTTCATGACCTTGTGGTGCTGACACCTCAAGGGTATTTTCCACCAACTATCATCGTAGTTCTCTATTTTCTTGGTAGATTTCAGCTATGGAAAGTTTTGCATGCTCCAACTACTGACTAGGTTCTCAAACGTTGAACCCGAGGCTTATGTCCTCCTCATTCTACTCCCGCTTCCCTGACTTGTGGTTTCGATCGACTCGAGCTGGATAGTGCACATTAGGAACTCCTCGGTGGTTGATTGTGTGCATGAATCAATCATGATTTGGTTTTCCCCGACTTCCTTATTCTTCCTGTGCCTTCCTCTCCTCCACGGTATCTTCTGTTGAGGAAACGTTCCTTCCAAACTGAGTCCTTCCGATGTAAATTCTTCCACTTCGGCCTCTGCACGAGGCGATACCATCATTTTCGCACGAAGGTAGGAATATCCCTTTGAAGCCTCAAGAACACCCACTGCAAATAAGAACGAGTCCCATGCATTTTTGGGCTCAGGCCTGGCACTTCAACTACCTCGAAGGCCCCGTCTTGAGTTTTGAGGATTGCATCGTGCGACAACGTATCTACCTTATGCGTGGGTGACTTGAAAAAGCCCAAAGAAAATAATTTGATCGAGTTGGGTTCACGAGATGAGTCAGTGCATAAGCTCGACTGGTAATTCGAACACATATGGAACATCTAAAATTTATAACGAAGTGGGGAGTGAGTCAAAACATGCCAAGGAACACTGAATGCATTGTGATGTGATGTTTTAAATAATTTATGTGTCACATCTGCATGACGGGTATGATCTGGGGCATGTGAGATGCAGTCGATAGGATTTGCAGAGGATGTGTGGTACGATCACCTCGATTTCTTTTTTAATTCCCCAACCTCCATAATGAGTTGATGATGGTTGATGCACTTGTTGATTCGACTCTTTTGAGCAACTTGCCTCGACCTGAAGCGTTTGATGACTTCCCTTATGACAGTATCTGACTCTTTTGGAACTTACTCATAATTTTGGCACATGTTTAGCTCTGACATTCTTTCTCGACCCTAAGGTCCAATCGGCCACTGGTGTGACTTTGACTCTCATGTTTTCCATACCTAATATTTCATGCTATGGTGTGCGGATGTAACCCACCCTAACTGAAGGAAAATGATGATGCTAACAGAGATGGTGAAGGTAACTTGAAGAGTTGCAAAGATCACATAATTATCAAACAACCAGGATTAGCGATCTTTACAGGTATGCACCACTCTGGATTCTTCATGCTTACGTTTTTACATATATTTTTCCGAGTATTGTTCTGTAAGAAATTTCTAAATGATTTTAATTCCGATTGCAAGAAAGATCCCTTCGACTATCAAGCAAAATTCACTCTGTAAATTCGCCGAGGAATTCGAGAGAAACTGGGTCTGAAGATCAACAAGGTGATGGAGGATATCAAAATATCTGAGTCATCACACCTAATGACTTCGTCGACTTGTGAGACATAGTCGAATTTCACACCAAACAATATTCTTCATGGGTTGAAAGACCAGCAAAGGTGACCGACACAACGCCAGGACAGATGAAACAATTTCTAGAACATTCGATCAACGCTCGGGCTGTGCTTCAGTAGTTAAACTGCTAGTCTAGTCAAGTATTGGGTGCATGTAGTGGGAATCATATAAGTTTACGTGGCCTCGATGAAACAACATAGAATTCCATACGCCCAAACCTACGAGGATTTGTTCATCAGTTGGTCGGAGTATGAGAAAAGTCACCCTTTCAAGTGATATCTTGAGTTGACTGTTAGAAAAACTGTTAGAAGAGAACGCCATGTGGAGAATTTTGTTTACTTATATACACTTAGCCATTATTTTTAGTTGGATTTTAATTTATAAATAAGAACATTGACCAATTAGTTAAGGGTCGATGGTTGTTGCAAGAAACTCTCTTTTCTAGTTTGTTAAGAATTTTTTTGGAGCTACCCTTAATTGAGAAGTCCTTCTAGACCAGAGACAAAGTTATATTTTCATCAAATGCATGTGTGATTGGAAGTGGAGAAGAAATATTTCCTATATCGTTTCATGAATGGATGTTGTAATGAGTAAGAGATATTAAATCTATTTTTAAGTTATCTGATGCAATGTTTTACAATTATTTTCTTTAATGATGAAGATGAATCATTGTGTTATTATGTGATGGAGGACTAGAGTAGGTGAATTATTTTTCTTTCCATCATCTTATTGCATACATGTTTTCTTTTTGATAATTAGTATCTCAAACAGAAATTGGATGCTCACATGGTTAACATATTAGTACTAGGCCTGTGGTACAGAATTATAGTCTGCATGCTCGAGTAGCGGGTTATTCCAAGCTTAGCCTCTTCTCCAGTATTTAGAATATTTTCCTGTTTTGTTGCCAAGTTGGTTTATACTGGATTGAAATATTATATTGATCCCACCTAAAATAAAATACAAAAAGAGAAATTCCAAACTAAAGTAGATGCCTTCACAAGAAAACGTAAAGCCCATCGATTAATTGGTTGGATCGCAAGATCTGGAGAACCATTCCATCATTAAATGTTGTAGAGTCTAATTGGGACTCGGTGGTGGGTTTGGTTCTTGTTGTTGAACTAAAGGGATCTAGGACCCATCAATAGAATTGGCACTAGAAGGAGGGCCTGAAGAATGGATGGTTGAGTATATATTTCATATAATATTTCAGACAGCCTATAGATTCAAAAACAACCCACATGCATGTCTAGTCATTCCCAAGACAACCCACACACACTGAGTACTCCTGAAAAGAGTGACTCACCACAGCCCGAGGAAGAACGCTTGTTCCCTGACATACCTTACGCTCTCCCTCACGAGGAATTAAATCAATTCAGAAGAATCACAAGAGCATACGCCTGACAAATCAACGCGTTGTCTTTAGCTCTGATACTTCCTCGAAGACAAAAAATAAGCAGACCAGTGGTCAGTAATCCCGAAAAGGTTTTTGTGCACACTATAGAAGTCCTAATAGATTTCTCAATCACTGAAATTAAACATCCTCTTAATCTGATCCCTGAAACACCAGCCGACGACGTCTTTGAACCAAACATTTTTTGAAAGAAGAGGAATTTAACTCAGAATCCGAAGATATGGAAGATAACAATGACCATGATGAAGAAGGGAGAAACCCACCTCATAACAATCAACCTTGGTTGGTCGTAGATGCTTTGGCCATCCCAGGGAAAGTGCATAATCTTCCCCAACACCAGGAGAAGTTACTTCCTAAATTCGAACCTGAGCCTTCAGGATTTCCTAAAGAACATATCAAGAAATTTATACCAACGATCAGACTTATGAACATCTAACATGAAGACGTAGTTTTTAGGTTGTTCCCCTACATTTTTGAGGACTCAGCATCCACATGGTATTTTAACCTACCCATAAATCCCATCGATTAATTGGTCGGATCGCAAGATCTGGAGAACCATTCCACCAATAAATGTTGTAGAGTCTAATTGGGCCTCAGTGGCGGGTTTGGTTCCTATGGTTGAACTAAAGGGATCTAGGACCCATCAACAGAATAGAGATACAATTTTCTATCTACAAGTGTGTTAAGTTAATTTTGGTTCACTAGGCTAAGTGCAAGGAGTGTGAAACAGAGAGGGGAGACTTTGTAATCCGACACAAGGAGTCTGCACCTAAACTCAGTGGATTCAGAAAAGAAGTTGCCAAGAGGGCACACCAAATTTATTTACAGACTCGGGGAGAAATTTCAAGGTGGTTAAGTCCCTTTAAAATAAATACTATGTAGAGAGAGGCGCAGTTCAGAGTTACTGAACACTCTGGAATACTCTACCAGGAGGGCATTGATCTTGCGTGAGTATTCACAAGAACAACATGATGAGAGGTGTTGAAGAATCCCAGAATTGTTGAACATTCTGGTGAAGGAAGGATTTGCAAGAAGTGCATTGACAAAGGAAAGGAGATGCCTTAAACATTTTTGTAAGGCTAAGGGAGAATTCATTGAAGAACCGAGCCAAGCACAAGGGGTGCACCTAAGGTATTGTGAATTCACCTTATAAGCTCAAGAGGAAGGGAGAGAAACTATCAATAGGGAACAAGAAGCTCGTAGAGGAACTTGGAACCTTGAATGTTTTCAAGCTGAGTAAAGTTGAAGGAGAGTTGCACAGATTTCGGCAAGAGAGCATAAAGGATTTTCGAGAACAGCCTATGTCTCAAAGGAAAATTTGCACTAAGTGTGAAAATAAGTCGAGGACTTGCCAAAGTCCCTAATATGGGTAATTCACCCATCATCAAGGAGGAGACAGGTGGCAAAATATCGAGAGGTTCAGGAGAAAGAACTTCAAGAGGTTTTCCAGAAGCAACCAGAGGATCTTTTCAAAGTCACGAAGAACGATTTCAATCTGGGTCATTGGATCTGGAAGGACATGTGGCAAGGGATCAATGCATCATTGATTCTTGATTGGAAGAAACAAAGTCAAGAGGAGGCATGACTCATGTATTTTTAACTCGTGATTTGATCACAGTCATTGATTGCGAGAAGAACGAGGACCGTAGATCGAGTCCCAAAACATTTACCGATTCGAAAATTAGGAAAAAGGAGAAAGCATCTTGCAAAAGTCTCGAAGTGTGGGGTCACGAATAGAGTTGACCCATGGTCGTAGTCCATGGTCACATCGAGGGAGGAACTTAGCGCTGAAGAGCTAAGACTGTTGGCGTAGGAAATAAAAGCGCTATGGGGAGGGTCCGCAGGTGCCACATAGTGGGTGCCGAGAAAGTAGGAAGGGCCTGTGTCAAGTCAAATCAGTCCCATCAGAAGCCCGACGAGTCATTTGACTCAACAACTTGAATGATCCTAGACCAGGAGTTTGTTCCAGCCCAAAGGAGGGAAGGGGGTTGTCACCAGGATTTTTCATCCAAACAGATTGACAAGTTGTTCTTGTAGTTGCGACATACTCAGCTTCAGCTAAAGAAAGAGTCACAGTGGGTTGTTTCCTTGATGCCCATGACACTAGACCTGTTCCAAAATGAAATGTGTACCCAGAGGTACTTTTCATGTCATCTATGTTTCCTCCACAATCATTGTCAGCATATCCTACAATTCTAAAATCTTCTGAAGCAGAGTACAAATTTCAAAGTCAAAGTCTTTTGTTCCATTTACATATCTCATAATTATCTTACCTGCCTTCCAATGGGATTCTTTTGGAGTTTCCATGAACCTTGAAATCAAGATTACTCCATACACAATATCAAGTCTTGTTGCTGTCAAATACATAAGGCTTCCTACCTACCTTTTAAACAGAGTGGGATCCACTCTAGATCCTTCATCTTCCTTGCTTAACTTCAATCATGTTATGACAGGTGTTGGGGCTACTTTGGAATTTATCATGTTGAATCTTTTCAAGATTTCATGTGCATATTTAGATTGTGAGATAAATATACCATCTTTAGATTGGTGAACTTCAATACCTAGAAAATATGTCATATTCCATAAATCAGTCATTTCAAATTCATCATTCATGACTGACTTAAATTCTTCTATGCCAAAATCACCTGTAAAATTCAAATCATCTACATATAGGCAAACAATCAACATATTACCTTGTTGATTGGATTTGACGTACATTGTTGGCTCATAATCACTTCTTTGAAATCCATTTTGTGTCAGATAGGAATCTATGTGAATGTACCAAGATCTATGAGCTTGATTTAATCCATACAGTGCCATCTTCAATCTATATACTTTGTTTTCTTGTCCTGAAATTTCATAGCCTTGTGGTTGTTCCACATATACTTCTGCTTCTAAACTTCCATTCAAAAATGTTTACTTTACATCCATTTGATAAACATGCCATTTATTCTGTGCAACAATGGCCAACACAGTTTTG
>JASDQU011375155.1:33336-43898 GCA_032191745.1 Picea mariana | reverse complement strand
GAAAAGGTGTTGAGTGAGGTGTTGTTGTTGCGGCTGGAGTAACAACTTCCTTATTTTATCTTCTTGTTACTATTGTTGTATGTTGTTTGAGCATCGCAAATTGCGGGCTGTTTCAGCAACGCGATTTTCATTTTGACTGTTTCAGCAACGTGGTCTCATGCAGCAGCGATGGTTAATGGCTCAATGTGCAGCTGTTGTGGTCAGTGTAACAGCTTCATTGTTGTTTCAACATCGTAGACCACGGAGAGTGTAACAACTTCTTCTTGTGTGAGTTGTTGTTTCAGCATCGTAGACCACAGAGAGTGTAACAACTTCTTCTTGTATGAGTTGTTGTTTCAGCATCGTAGACCACAAACTGTGTAACAACTTCTTCTTGGAGTTGTTGTTTCAACATCATAGACCACAAACTGTTTCAGCCATGGGGTTTGCATGCTTTTGACTGTTTTAGCAATGGGCCTTCAAATAGCAATGATAATCTGCAGTTCGAACTATTTCAACACTTATATATTTCTGATCAATGGTTAAGTACGAGAGTAATGTAAAATTATATTAAAAATAGATTAAACATATAGTAAAGAGAAGATACGTTATATACCTTTGGAAAGATAGGGTAAGGTGAAAATGTGAGTGAAAAAAGGATGTAATGGTAGCAAAAAGTGTGAGCAAAAAGGTACATTATAGGGTCCTAACACCTAGGTGATTTCATCATGCCACATCAAATACAATTCTTCAAGAATTTGGGGGTTTCCTATCATCGACAATTTCACAAAACTATCGAACTATCAAACCGTTGAACTGTTGAACACTTCCACATCACCCACGGTGACAACATCATGTCACGTCACTTTGGTGAACCAAGACTTCGACGATTTCTTCTCATTGAAAATTTTTCAAAACTGTCAAACTATTGATTTCCAAACAGGTCCACATCATCTCTGATGCTTCAGGACTTCTACAATTTCTTCACCGCATAATATCCAACCAATTTCCCTAAACACTGAACTGCTGAAAAATTTGGGAAAATCCAAAAAATCTCCTCCTCCCAAATGATCTATGGTTGAGAGTCATTCTGGGACTTTAGAGCTTCGTGCTTCGACTCCTTTCTCAACGCAACCTTAACAATTCATGGAAGACACGAAGTCTGAATAACTTTGATGTTTAGGTGTTGTGCATCTTCTCCAGATCTGACGATTGTGAGTGATTTATCTTCTTTCGAACAGATCTGATGGCCCAAATTTATACTTTGTGGCCCAATACCATGATTTCCATGGTTTATCAAACTACTGTACCTTCTGAGCTTTCCAATACCACCCAGGAGCTCTCTCAACATCGTTCTATCACTCTGTACATCGAATCCCTATGGAATTTTTACTTCAAATTCCACATTTATGACCCATCCGGGTTCATTATTGAAACCATGGGCTCTGATACCAATTTGTAACATACCAAGCCTTCCATGTTGGGTCATGCCACTTAATAAAAATTCTTTCTCTAATACTAGATTATAACATACCCAACCATCCCAGGGTCGACCATGTTACCAAAAACACCCTCTACCTTGTTTTCAAACTCTAGTATATATATATCAATTTTAAGAGATATAAAAATTCTACTCATACATAGATTCATGTGGAATTAACAATAAACCATGCATGCAGAAAACACATGCAATTCTCATAAATAACATACATGCACTGAACACATCATTTGATATTAAGACATAAATGATACTTATCTTTTAATTGAAGTACACCAACTATGTGCATACCTTCCGTGAAACTCCAAGACTTAGACCATGTCGTTCCAAGCTATCAGCAGTGGCTCACCCTCGAGATGGGACTAAAGTTCACCTAGGTAAAGAAATCCTAGGCTAGGATGAGACTATAGAAGACAGCGGAATGAAACATGAAGGATTCCCTCCAAGGAGCCTACTTACACCCACCGTTCATAGACTCTCATTCCCCACATGCCTTTCTCAACCTAGGAATATACACCTTCACTGTTCCATAGTCCATTGGTTGCACCACTTCCCTTCCAGGGCTTCAAAAATAGGTCAGATCATGAATTCTCAGAGCTCTGTAGTAGTTGTTGGACTCCCTCCAGGAGAAATCACTTCACCAACAATCTCTCTCACCTCGAGAGAGTTTCTCATAGTCCTGACAACCTCCTTATTATATCCAACTCCTCAGTCAAACGATTAAGAAAAAAAACAAAATCAAGTAAGGCAAGGTATGAGATCAACAAACTACCATGGCATGGAAATTAAAGAGGTTCATGATGGTAGTGTTTGTCAATGGTGGAAAATGGCTAACCGCGTTCTGACTAGTGCGTGAGTGAATCGAGAAAAGATGGTCAGTTAACTCATGAGGAAGTATGGAAAGAATGGTTGGCAAACCCCCATAACGATGGAATTTCCCACATAAATCTGTATGTGTCCTAGATGACACTTGGCTCTCATTGAGCTCATTCCTCTCCACTTGGAGTTCATTCCTCGCCCCAAAGGAACTTAGGATAACAGGTTTTATTTCCTAAAATTTAGTAATTTAGGAAATACATTATAATATTCTCTTAGGTGAATCCCTCAATATTAGCACCTTTTGCCTAGCCTCTCATCCCCCTTCCCTTTCCCTTCCTAGTGGAGCTTATTCCCCCATAACTCTTTCTTTGTGGTTGGTCTACATGCAACGATGTATTTTTATTAATGATTTGCATAATTACATATACAAAATTAATCTCACTGGCCTTAGCATCTAGGCTCTCCATCCTAATAAACACATAAGCCTTCCAACTTATAAACATTTCTCTCACCATCCTATAAACATAATTAAACATCATTACAATTCAGCAGGGGCTCGTCGTTGTTCTATTACATTGAAAGGAAAGTCTTAGGTATGCATGTAGTTGATTACTTATATAAAAGTTAAGTGTCTTTTATTTTATTGTTTTAATTACTATGTGCTTAATTATCTATTTTCTTTATAGGTTTTTCCTGTATGATGTTGCATGTGAACATTTGTTGTTGTTCCACATAATGTTTTTCATATGCAAATAATTTAATTTTTTTAATGGTATCATAGTTTTGGATTTTTGGAGTGGCATTACCTAGTAGGGCGCTAGGGATGATACATCCCTTATTGAACAAAAATCTATTTCTGGAGATCATCGAATAAATAATTTTTGTGGGAGACAAAATAATAGGAGATCGGTTCCCCTAGATGTAATCTAGTGTCAAAATTCCAACACAATCAATGGTACATCCATCTGATCCCTGATTAGAGTTTTATAGTGAGTTTCATATCACTTCCTAAATCCATTCAAGAAGACATTGAGAATTTGGTCTAGTCGCCAAAAACCAAACCTAGTAGAAAAATAGAGTTCCATAAGCTCCAAAAATCATGTTTGGCCAAGGCCCATGTAAGCATGCTACCCAAAATCTCTTGAGATAATGGTTTTTCAAAATCAACCTCTAGTGTAAAAATTTCATTCAACCTTGTTGACAAAAAATATAGTTCTAAATATCATCAAATAAATATTTTCTTGGAAACACAATCATAGTGGAGGGATGTCTATAGATGTAATTCATTATTGGTAGTCCAACATAATTGATGGCTCATCCGTCTGAGTCGTAGTTAGATTTTTATGGCAAGTTGAAACTTGATTTTTTAAGACATTTAGTGACATACTGATAATTTGTTCCATGGGAATAAAACCAAAACCAAGTATCATAATTGAGTTTCATAAGCTCCCATAAGTGTGTTTCTCCAAGGACCATGTGAAATCATTACCCACAGTCAATCAACATTTATTTTTTTTCAAAATCGAACCCTAGTCTATAAATTGAGTTTTCCCTTACTGAGAAACACCCTAGTTATAAGAATGGGTGATCCTAGCTATAATATAGTGTTATAAGTCCATCACAATCTATAGCTCATCCATCTAAGCATCGATTATAGTGTTATGGTGATTTAAACTTGCTTCCTAAAGCCATTCAGGCACACAATGAGAATTTTATTTGGGGGTATAAAAATGAAATTGAGTAGAATAATTGAGTTATGTTATCTTCCAAAAGTGTTTGTTTTCATGTCCCGCATGATCATGCCACCCAAAAATTCTTGATCTAGTGTTTTTGAAAGTCAACCTTAAGAGAAAAAACTACATTGTCCCTTATTGATAAAAACCATGGTTCCATAAATCGTCAAATAAAAAAACATTTGGGTAATGAAATAATAGGAGATGGGTTCCCATAGATATAATATGGTGTCATGAGTACAACACAATAAACATTTCATCTGTTTGAGCCTTGATTCATGTCTTAAGATGAGTTGAAACTCTCTTCTTAGACTCGTTCAGAGAAAGATTGAGAATTTGGTTCATCGGCATAAAATCGAAACTGAGCATCATAATTTAGTTCCATAACCTTCCATAAGTGTGCTTGATCAAGGTGAACATGGAAAATAACCACAATATCCCAAGCAAGTGTTTTTAAAAATCAAACCCTAGTGTAAACATTACATTGTCCCTTACTAAGAAAAACCCTAGTATTGGAGATCATTGAATAATGAATTTTATATGAAACTAAATCATAGGAGAAGTGTTCCCCTAGCTATAATCCAATGTGAGGAGTCCAACACAACTAATGATTATTCCATTTGATAGTCGATTAGATTTTTATGATGAGTTACAATTCTCTTCTTGAATCCATTCAATCAGACATTGGGAATTTCATCCAGGGGAATAAAATATAAACTATGTAGTAGAATTGAGTTTCATAATCTGATGGAAGTGTGTTTTTTTAATTCCCACATGAGAACTCTACCCACAATAATTCGCACTAGATTTTTGAACAATTAACCCCTTAGTGAAAAAATATGTGTGCGCTTGGATTTGGAGAATGGCCTCCTTTTATCACTCTAGGTAAACATGTATGGTTAGAGCCATCTATAAGAATTATAATATAATAAAAATTTACAATGAGACACCTAATACTGTAAGGAAAGAACTAAGATGTTGTTAGGATGCAAAAAGGAAATTGATAAGACACATAGGAAGCTAAAATTACTGAATTGGGATGCTAATACAACATAATTAAGACACATATGTGCCACCTATTGATGCAACCTGCATTCCCTCCCAAGGGTTTTGTGACCTCCCAGTCAAGTATCATCAAACACATTGAGATGAATTATCTCTTCGGACCTCCAATAGACCCTAAAAATGACACACGGGTCCCTTTGTTGTTTCCTACAAGTCCAAATTACCTATGACCCTCCCCTCTAAAGCTTCTGACAACGCCAATTTTCAATTACTAGCTCCTGCACTAGACTCCTTCTCCAATATGAACATGGGCTATTATCGTGGGCCAATTCCCTTCATGTCTTCTCTCTTCAAACCTTTTGGAACCAACTTACCCATCTTTTCCCTGAACTCCAGGCTCATGAAATGACTTGGACCATATCTAAAATATGTGATTCTCTGACAACCAATGACTGTGATCTACTTCAGCACTCCGGCCTCAAGAGTTTTGAGTGTTCCAAACAAAATTTTTCTTCTAGAGTTCTCTATACCCAGAGTTATAGCTGGAGCACCACCTGCTCGATGCAATATAGATTCAATATTTGTCCTTCATTTCCACTTCGGGAGACTTGCATTCAATGCACCTCCTCATTCGTTCTCATGAAGTATCAACCCTTCGAAGTGGTATATATTACTCCATACATCCTATCCCAATGAACGACTCTGATGAACTCCGCTACTTTAGGATTTGAGATTTTTCGAAGCACCACCTTCAAATCCTCTGGAGCGCCTCTCCTCCAGAGTTAACCATCTGCTACCACGTTTCCTCCTCGTAGCCAACAACTAGGATCATTTCACAACTTCATGACCTCAGTGACCCCGCTCTCCTATGCACTTTCAAGGGACTTAAGGCTCATGCAACTCACCTGTATTGGACGACTATCAATCCTTCATGCTCAGATATGATGGTTGGGATTTGTTTCCTCCTCAATGCTCTCCTTCACTTTCCTGGACATTGATCAGAGTAGTCTAGATCTCCTCCTTGTAGTTGATCCAATGATTGCTACAGCTCCTCCACTCAAGCTTTGGTTTTCTCCCAAGATTGGGAAAATTTGAAAGTGTTCAAAGGTTTTTTCCCTTTAACCTCCTCCTGTGAGCCCGACTAATGGGCCTCGACTTGCACTTTTTCTTTTGAGATTTGGCACTTGAAATTTTCTCCTTTGTGCACTCCTTACATTGTTTACACAGCGTGAACCAGTAAGGGTCCTTTTCCTCTATGCACCTTGTAGATTATTTGTGCACACTTGCACTATCTCTCTCGAGCTTTGCAGTTGCTTGAATTTCCAAGGGATTCAACCCTTTGCTCCATTAAAAGATTTCTATGCCACCTGGCACTTAGTGCTCATCCTCGAGAGCTTCTCAACCTTGAAACAAGTTATTCTCTGGTGCACACCTTGCATTGACTCTCCTAAGATTATTTGTGGCTAGAACCTCAAAGTATTTTAATCTTATTCTCCTCTCTTCCAAGAATTTGTGAGCAAAGGAATTATCCCTCCCGAGTTTTGTAAAGTTGAAATACTTTACTTCTAAGGCACTTTGATGTGATAACTAGTTGGCGTTGCCTCTCCTCTCTTTGAATGAAGTTTGATGTGATAAATATTCGGCGTGCTGATGAGGTGGAGCGATGCTCCTGCATCATACTCCCTTTCTAGGAAAATCATGAGCTCCTACTCATGAGCTCCTCTACTCTGTTGTTGAAATCCCCCTAGATCTCAAACTTCTCTCTGGAGTTGTCCTGCTGCTTCACTGCTTTGTTGTTGTTGCTACTGTCTCCCTAATGATCTTGTAGATCCTCCTCTATTTAGCTTCTCCTTTCTCACAACTTCTTGTGATGGCATCATAATGAGCCTTCTTATCTCCTCAATTATGTCCTCCAGTTGATCCACTAAATGACCTCTTATTATATGCAAAATTCCCTATTACACTTCCTCCCTATCAATGGGTAGATCAACTTGATCTCCCATTCTAACTTCATTACTTGTGGCCTTGACTATCCACTTCCTTGCAGATTTAGATTATGCAGTCTCCTCATTGAGCTTTTTCTCATCTATCTCCTCTAACAGATTGAGTTATGTCAACTCTACTGTCAGTACACTTTGAACTTCTTCCAGCTGATTCTCATGCTGGAATGTTCCTCCATCTGTTTCCAAATTGACCTATTGGATGTGTTGATTTTTCACTGTCACCCTTCTCTCCAGATCTTCCAATTCCTTGTACAACTCAACAAAATCCATGTTGTCTTCTTCTTATTCTACTACAAGATCCATTGTTTCAGTCATCTCTTATTCATCTTCCTAGTTGAAATATCTGAGCCATTCTATTGAATTATCTTCTTCTTTTGCAGGGGAAGACTTCAGTATCTACTTTATTTCCTCCTCTATGACAGTCAGCGTTGGTTGTCCTTTTTTTGTTGCATTTGCAACACATGATCAGGTATCAACTTGGCTGCTTGGAAGGAATATTTGAATTCCCCCAATGATAAAAATGCATTTATGATCCTCCTCCATCAACACTCCTTGATGATATGAACTCACCTATGAGCTCATATATTCTCCCTTGCCCACCTGGAAATGTATGATTTCACTCCTTCCCTCTTGGAATTCTATGAGATCTTTGCTCGATATCCTATCCTCATCAGTGAGCATCTTTCCAAATCCTGTCTCATAGATGTGAACTACTTTCTATGTTTCCTTGGGGTTTCAGTTTCCCTTAACCATCTCCTTAACTTCTGTTGCTACCTTTGAGCCAACAACTGCTGAATAAGCCACTTTGATTTTTTCTTCATTGTCCATTTGTACCTCCAATGTACCTATCACTCTTATTGCATATTTAGTGTCAGCCTGTCCATTTCTTCTTTGATATCTTCTAGCTCTTTTTCTATCTCTTCCTTTATTTTCTACTGGCGGTCCTTGCCTTGACCACACTTATGGCCTTTACTAGCCATATTCTCCTTCTGCCTTCAAGAATGCAACTGGTTCTTTTGGATCATCCCACTTGGCTATCTCCCATCTGTTGCACATCCTGCAACAATATTTACAGACAATCAATACCCTGTCTCATCCTTCACCTGCTATGTACATGAGAAGTTAATCTCTGATACCAGTTGATGTTATCAGCCAATCTCCTTTGTCCCATTCCTTCTACCTAAAATAAGAAACGTGCTCTGATACCACTTGATGTAGCCCCCCTTCCCTCTTAAAGGTTATGCGACCTCCCAGTCAAGGATATTAAAACACCTTCAGTCGAATTAGCTCTTATGGCCTCCAATAGACCATGTACAAATGAAACACTAGTCCCTTTATTGTTTCCTACAAGTCCAAATTACCCACGACCATGCTCTCTAGCAGTTATGGCAACACCAATTTTCGAGTACTATCTCTCACACTAGACTTCTTCTCCAATATGACCACAGGTTGTGACCATGGGATAGTTCCATTCATGTCTTTTCTCTTAGGATATTTTGCAACCATCTTATCCATATTTCCCCCAAACTCTAGACTCGCGAAATTACTTAGACCAGATATATTTTCTGTGCTTCTCTAATATCCAATGAATTTGATCTACTTCAGTACTCTGGTTTCGGGAGTTCTGAGTGTTCCAAAAAACCTTTTTTATTACAGAGTTCTTCGTACCCAGAGTTATAGATCGAACACCATGTTCACACCCCAATAAATGGTCAATATCTATCCTTTGTTTCCACTTCGGGCGACTTGCAGTCAACATTCTGTTGGGCCATTCATTTTTGGATAAAGAGTTGTGCAAGAAGGACTACAGTCCCAGTTTTGGCCTAGTACAAGTTGCACAAGATTAAAAAGAAGTTGGACATCAGAGCAAGGAGAAGCAACATAAATCCATTGGAAAAGGACAACGCAATGCCAACAAAGCAAAAGTGGTTGCAACAAAAAAAGAAAGTGTGCAATCCAAAGACATAATAAACAACTTATATTATATATAGGGATGGATATAATTGTAAAATGGTTGTTTTTGGTTGGTTACTTTTGATTTGTGATTGTAAAAGGGTTCAGTTCAACTCTTCCCTTGTTTTTAGGTTGATGTAATAGTTGTTGTCTACTACTGAGAAGTTGGATTTTGAGTCTATAATATATTATGTACACTAGTTTTGGAATTAGAGCTCTGCAACATGAGTCCAGAGATAGTAGTCTGTAACAAAGGGCTACTGTGTATCTCTAATATTGTAATTTAGGAAGATTAGAAGATTATATATGAAGAAGGATCCAAAATTTCAAAATGTGTTGTGTCTTTCTGTGTTATACTTCTTCATTGTTTCTTTACAATACTTCTTTATAGTTCATAAGTTCCACATGATGTCTCTGTGTTTGAATTATTTTCCGCAACATAACTAGCTTCATTTCTTATGCATATTTGTTCATATTTTTTCTATAGCTAGATGTATTGCACAATATCAGGATGAATCTTGAAGGTTCTATGAATCTTCCTAAGTATTTTCCTTTCCCTTCCCTATCCTTTTGTCTTAAAAGTGCTTTGGGTGAGACTTCTTCTCTTCCAAGGAGATGAAAATGCTAGCACTCTAGACTACTTGGTACCTTTTTATGGTAACCTGAGAAGGACATTGGCTTGATCAAACTTGCACCAACAAAATGGTTTTGTTGTTGGGACCTGTGTTAAAAGGGAACCTGTAGGGAGGATGCTTCCACAGATTCATATATATAATATTGATGAATGGTGGGAAAGAAACTGCGATGCCTTCATATGTAAAGAAGCATAACTCACAAGAAAATATATGGAATATACCCATGAGGTAGTCCTTTACTTAGAAATATCGAGTCAAAAATAAGAGATATTTTGGGTTAAGTTTCTGAAAGAACTTTTCCACTGGATAAATAGGATCCAAGAAGATCCAGAGTTCCAAGAAAGAGTCAAGAGGACCTGTACTTGGGGAACATAAAATATTGCAACACTTCATCGACTAGATCATTCAGTCACATGAGCGATTGATTTCTGGGTCAATACCACATTAGAAGGATACATTGTTGAGTTTGCAACTAAGAATCACCAATATTTTTCATGAGAAAAGGAAGATTTCAAGAAATAAGAAGGGGAAGACTCTTGAGATAAATCTCCTTGTGGATTAACGTTTTCTTGATGGAAGTGGGGATGTTGACTACGTCCCTAAATGTGATGGCAGCGTAAACATCCTCGCTTGTGATAGGACGAGGTTGGGTTAAATTCATGGCCTGAGAGAGGGGAAGGGTTCTTTGATGAGCGGGGGAAAAAACAAGAAATGGAATCAAGAGACGGGAAAGCCTTGAAAAGAGTCTCTATAGTTGAGAAGTGGTGGCATGGAAAGATCAATAAAGAAGCAAGATAGTCTGAGAAGTTGTGGAAAGAAGTCAGACCAAGAGAAGTAGAGGAAAGACAGATGGAAGAGTTATGGAAGATGAGAAGACAAGAAATACTAGCCAGTCAAAGATTAAGTGAGAGAGAAGCACAGAGAGAAAGAGGTCCAT